>JADBJO010008216.1:139436-144436 GCA_016801955.1 Conus betulinus | reverse complement strand
AGACACAAGCAAGCAAGCGCACACGCATGCGCGCACACACACGCACACGCACACACACACACACACACACACACACACACACACACACACATTGTATTTCAACCAACAAAACACAAATGCATTAAAACTAATTTGAGACATTTGGAGAAGGAAAGAAGTTAAAGTGTATTGAAATCCTGATAAGTGGCAAGAACGGTGCTAAAAAAGGAAGACACGTGGTTAGAGGAGTAGGGGAACAGGCGGTGGGGGGACAAGGTTGGTGGCTGGTTGGATGTTGAGCATCACTTTTTGCGTTTCGTTTCGCATCCACGCAGCATATGCATATGTGAATTCTATCGCTTGGCTTACAGTATTAAGAATTGTATGAATATACCACTGAAACGGATTTTTCAAAAAGACCTGTTTCCCCCGAGACAAATGCCTACTATCCTCTCGCCTAAACACTGTAACGCATACGCGCGCGCGCACGCACGCACGCAAGCACACACGCACGCACGCACGCACAAAGATGAGAGGCTGAGAAACTGATTTTTGTGTTGTTGTTTTAATAAAGTTACTGGTTTACCATGCGTTGCTAAATGTTTTTCCGCCGAATATATCCAATCGACCACTTCGTCGATAGCCATCTGTCTTGAGCTATGTAGAACTGAAAATGGAGCGTAAAAGGATACTGCACTATGTTTGCTTATGCAGGATTGTTGAAACCTTTCATAACGATGTAATGAATCGTATTAACCGAAATATTGTTAGATTGCGAGATAACAAAACGCAGATACTTTGTAAAATCAAAATCATTTTGCAGCAGTTTAGTCAGAATCATTTGCGCAGAATAGTCGATGTTCACAGGAAATATCGAAGTTTTTGTCACCAGGGGCAAGGCACTCGCACATCAACGACCGTGGAAAACGAGAAGGAGCACAAATGAACTCGGAAGGCAACAGACTACAAGGAGAGTGGTGGCGAACTTTTATTTAATTTTTGTTTTGCGTATCTTTTGTGCCACTTCTGTGGCATTGCACCCACACCGCCCAGTCCGACACGGACGCAGCCCTGCCCAGCCCGCCGCAGCCCCGGCACCGGCAATCCATGGGGAGCAATCAGTGGCATGCCATAAAGTGGCAACCCACAACCCACCGGAGGAGACACTACACTGCTGCCGAGTCACTTCGGTGGTGTTCAGTGGCGCCTGTGCTGATCTAACATACGCAGGACACCATCTCAAAGCCCCCTATGGACAATTGCTTAGTCGCGGAGCTGGCGCGAGTGAGCTCTCCCCCGGAGGGCGCCGTCACGTCCGTCCAATGACAACCCCCATGGACTCGCCGATACCGGTGACCCCGTCGGAATCAAACCAAGGCCACAGACGTGAGAGGGACATCGAAAAACTGAGGTCACCATGAGAGCAGGACATGAAGGGCCACAGACTTTGAGACTTTTTTTTTTGTAAATACTGATCGATGAGAATGAGTATGATACAGAGGATGTTACGGATTTCCATTCCGGTCTAAGACTTCATGGCAGGGCTGTACTCTATGCTTATTTTGATAATATATCCCGGTGTCAATGAGACCTGAGCTATAGACGCCTGCAGTGTTGGTCAGGATGGTTGAGCACATCCATTAAGTGGATGAAACGCGACTATGTGGTCCCAGTCTTCCCAACTGAGCTCGTAGCAAACTCAAATCTGGGTAGGAGCCGGTCGAGACATACAAATCACACCTCACTCTGATGGGAATCAAACCCCCGATCTCCCAACCGGGAGTCCGCGACACTAAACCACTTGGCCACGGCGGGTAGTTACTTTTCATCTGACACTTCATGTGTTGTGCAGGGTCAAAATGTTCCTGCATAGTGTTTAGTTCGTGGTTCTTTGGACGTCATGGACGTGTTCTTTCGGATGGTTTGCATAAAAATCAACATTGTTAATTCGATTCAACTGGGTTCCGACTGCTCGTTGTTTGTAGATGATTTTGCCCTCTGTGCAACTGGAAGCTTGAACCCCAGTGTTCAGCTCCAGCTCCAGCTTTGTGTAAACAAAATACATTTGTGGGCAAAAGAAAATGGCTTTACCTTTTCTGCTACTAAGATCCAGTGCATTCATTTTCATGATTTTCTACAGTTCTTTGCTGATCCTGAAATCCAAAGTAGGGAAATCGCCCATTTCACCTGTAAAAGCAGTCACATTTCTGGGAGTTATTTTTCGATCAAAAGCTCAACTTTCGTACTCACAGTAAACACTTAAAACTCGCCAGAAAGCTTTTGGGTCGTAGCACACAGTTACTGGGGCGCTGATATGAAAACTTTGCTGCACCGATACAGAGCCTTGATCCGTTCTCGACTGGATGATGGGTGTGTTGTATATGGCTCTGTGAAACCCTCTTGTCTGAAAACTCTTGGATGCTATTCATTATGAAGGGCTTCGTCTCTGTCTTGAAGCATTCTGCACCACCCCTGTATGCAGCCTGTATGCAGAGGCAGGTGAACCCCTCATATCCACCACAGGCTGACACCATCCTTCCCCAACTCGGATTGTTCTCTGAATGGGAAGACTATGCTTGTGACTGCGTTTTTGATCCTCATTTTCAAAGAAAATTTGAAGAGAATTCCAACTGTATTCCTCAGTTCGGACTTCGTGTGCAGCCCCATGCGCAGAACGCAGGTCTTGATCTATGAATTGTCTGACTTCTCCAAATTTCCAGATGAGCCTCCATGTACCTTTTTCACATCAGAAACACGCTTTGATGTTGCTGCTTTTCGCAAAGAACTCGCCGATCGTTGGGCATACAAGGCATTGTTTGCCGATCTGTGTACAAAACTCCCATCCTTTCAGACAATGTTTACTGATAGTTCAAAGTCCGATGACGGAGTGGCTTGTGTAGCCAAGTGTTCCTTCACAAATATTATCAAAGCGTATTCCGTCAGACAGTTCTGTTTACTCTGCTGAAATCATTAACGGCTGTGGTTCTAGCGCTGAAGATAATTTCTCGATCTGTAAACGACATTCTGATTGTGTCTTGATTCGCTGTCAGTTTGGAGACCACAGCCGGCCGTAACCTCCATCATCCTGAACTTTTAAACTCTCTTGAACTTTTTGCCTCTCTGAAAGCGAAAGGTCACAACATTGTTTCTAACTTGGGTTCCCGGTCATGTTGGCATTCGGAAAATGAAGTGGCGATCGTTTGGCCAGGAATGCCACAACGATGAAACAGTCCAACATACTCATCCCCTACTCAGATTTGAAACCAAAGGTTTCAAATCGGCCATTCGTTTGTAACTCATTCGTTTCTGTTAAAGAGCGAAGAAGCCCCATGGTGCCTTTCATGTTATGTACCATTCACAGTAAAACATTATTTTAAGGTGTTAAGACTTGCATAATGTGAGACATAAACGTTTTACAGCAGACACCATGAAAACCTTGTTCAGAGATGTCCCACCTGATGTAAAAAGAGATCAACATTTTCCATTTGATGTAAGATTTGACAGAAGAAAGATTTTTCACATTTCCGGTGTGTTTTTAGAAGGTGTATTTTAACGAGCTGTGTGAATGACCTAAAGGCAGTGATAGCCCTGATATGGCACTTTGAGGTCGGCTGTGCTCTAAGCAAGATTACTCTACCTTTCAGATGGTTTGGGGTTTTTTTGTTTGTGTGTTTCGTTTTTCCCCTAAGAGTTCGGGGTCTCTTCGTTCACAGGTTCGCCTTGAACCAGGTGTGGTGCCTTCTCCATACAAAGGGTTTGTCATCCTTACCTAGCTATAGTGTTTTCTTCCTTCACAAGTTTTAGAGTATTCTTTCCTTGCTTCTGTATCTCCTTCATTCACATATTTATGTGGCTTCTCTCTAGGGTAAACAGTAAACAAGTGGGGCAGTCTTTGCTCCCACAAGGAAACCTAACACAGAGTAACTTTTATTCAAGACTGGCACAGCCTTTTAAACTTGAATAAAGTCAGACAAATACAAAGACGAACAATCTAATAGTGGGGGAAAAACAAGCGCAGGCCAACAAACTAAATTGTCTTCATAGTAATAACTTGGCAAAACTTTGAACTTACAGAGGGGGAGGGGGGGGGGGGGGGGGGGTCAGCAGGAGGTTGAAGATGTAAAAACTGGGAAAATGAAATTAAGAAAATATGAAAACTTTTGACTGGCCGCCCAAGGGAACCATCACAATCCCTTTTAAAGGCAGATATATTTGTATTGCCTGCTCCGATACAAATATATCTGCCTTTAAAAGGGATTGTGATGGTTCCCTTGGGCGGCCAGTCAAAAAGTTTTCATATTTTCTTAATTTCATTTTCCCAGTTTTACATCTTCAACCTCCTGCTGACCCCCCCCCCCCCCCCCCCCTCTGTAAGTTCAAAGTTTTGCCAAGTTATTACTATGAAGACAATTTAGTTGTTGGCCTGCGCTTGTTTTCCCCCACTATTAGATTGTTCGTCTTTGTATTTGTCTGACTTTATTCAAGTTTAAAAGGCTGTGCCAGTCTTGAATAAAAGTTACTCCGTGTTAGGTTTCCTTGTGGGAGCAAAGACTACCCCACTTGTTTACTGTTTATTGTTTGCTGTTCCCTGCCTCATTTCATTTCCAATTTCTCTCTAGGGGCTTAGTCTTTTCTAGGTTTTAGTGTCTTTTTTTATATGGCCAAGAAGAATGGACAGCTTCCTATGATGGTGTTCTGGGGAACAAGGATACAAAACGGGGAGTACCAGAGGGAGTATTTTTGGAAAGGCATGAAAGGCTGACTCGAGCTATGGAGCATGGATTGTGGATCAAGGGATCTGGAGCATGGACGCATGCTTTAGATCATTTTGGTTCGGGCTGCAGAGCTCTTGCGGAAGTCTTTAATCCTCTTCCTGAAGTATTTCCAAGTGCGCACCTGGTACTCCTGACCTGAGTGTCCTTTCCACAGAAAACCTGACATGGTAATCATTCAGGTTGTGAATTCTCTCGTAGGGGTTAAATTTTGAAAATAATTCTTAGCGAGTTCCAAATTCTTAAGTG
>JADBJO010008216.1:129117-139250 GCA_016801955.1 Conus betulinus | reverse complement strand
AAAGTTCCCCTTTTTAAAAGTTGTATTGTTTCACTCCATTGATATAACTACCTTTCAAAGGTTTCAGTGTTCTCGTTCCATAGTTATGGACTTCCTTTATCGGTTTATTGTCTTTTTTTTTTAATAGGTTTTAGTGCATATCTCAAAGGGCACGTCGAAACAGCTGCTAAGGGCCATAAAACTAGTAGAGGGAACCGGGTGACTCCCCATAAACAGTTGAGTACGTGCAAGAGAGTCATTAGATGCCTGGATCTTGGAGGCGTCTCGGAGACTGAGATAAAAAACTGAACTTGCATCCCAAGGTGTCATTATCATGCGTCGGGTTACAGTTCGCAAAGGAAGAGAAAGAACACAAGACTCCCATCTAATGTTTAAGCTGGAAAACCGATGGCCTTTTACCTAATGAACAGTGCAAGTTTCGGAAAAAAAAACACTGAACCGTTGACCATTTAGTTCGTCTGGAAACCACCATCTGCAACACCTTCATTAATAAACATCATGACAACATTGTGGTTGCTACCTTTCTTGATCTGGAAAAAGCATGTGATACGACTTGGAAATCTGAAATTTTTACAGACCATAAACTTGGTTTTCATGATCAGCTGCTTTTATTCTCTAAAAAAAAAACACCTGACTGATCGGCAGTTCCAATTCCAAATTGGCACCACGCCGTCGGTCATCTATGGGCAGGAGTTGTGTGTACCTCAAGGGAACATTTTCCCACCGGCTGTGTTTAGTATCGAAATTGACGACATCGTCAGTTAAGTAAACCGGGTTTCCGAGTCTTCTCCGTTTGTTGATGACTTTGCACTCTATGAAGTTGGAGCCTCGTATGTTAGCGTTCAGCGTCGACTCCGATTTTTTGTGGACAAGATTCGGCTGTGGGCCGAGGAAAACGGCTTTACCTTTTTAAGCACCAAAAAAACACAGTGTATGCATTTTCACAATTTTCGTCAGTTCTTTGCCGATCCTGAAATTCTTCTGAATAAATCCATCATTCCAGCCGTGAAAGAAGCCAAATTTCTGGGTGTTATCTTTTATCCAAAACTGAACCTTAAATGTCACATCCAACACTTAAAAACTGCTTGTTTGAAAGCACTGAACACTCACACACGGATTGGGTCGCTGATAAAAAACTCTTCTCCCCTTTTTACAGGCTCCGATTCGCTCCAAACTGGACTACGGATGTGTAGTCTCAGGCTCGGCCAGACCATCCTACCTGAAAAGTTCAGGTCCCATCCACCATCAAGGGCTTCGACTCTGATTGCTATCCGCACCACCCCTATTTATAGCATGCACGCTGAGGCAGGAGAACAATCCTCGAACTGTCGGCTGAAACTTGCCTTAAACTACACTTTGAATCTTTTTCTGAACCCCCAATCCATATGACAGTGTTTTTGACCCAAAGTTCCAAACGAATTCGACGACCATCCCCAGTTCCATTCACCCTTGGGAATTCGTATGCTTCTTCTTCATTTGAACAGTGCAGACACAGACCTTTGAGCCATGTTATCCAGCTTTTTCGTGATGATCCACCATGGACTTATTTCACTCCCGAGATCCGGTTTGATTTAGCCTCGTACCGTAAAGATACCACTAGCTCCGTGGCGTACAAGTCCTATTTCGCCGAACTGTGTTCGAAGTTTCCATCCTTCGGAAGAATTTTAAAAGACAGTTCCAAATCTGAGGAGGCGGTTGCCTCAGCTATGTATTGTGCAACAGGTCCTTCTCGGAGATGATCTAGTCACATTCCCACTGGCAGCTCCATCTACACTGCTGAGTTGACAGCCTTGGGCCTGGCCCTTGAAATAGTCTTTAAATGAAAACATAGATACCCTCATTTTGTCGGACACTCTCTCTGCTTTGGAGGCCATTGCCAGCCGTAACCTCAAGCAACCCTCAACTGATGAAATTATTTGAACTGAAATCAGATGGATATAACAGTTTTTGCTTGGGTCCCCAGCCATGCGGGCATTTGAGGCAACGAGTTGGTTGATCAACTTGCCAAGAGTGCCAAAAGGAAAGATAACCAGATAGTCTATCACTCACACTGATATGAAACTCATATCCCATGCTTCCGTCAAAGACCTCTGGCAAGACGAATGGAACTTGCAGCGGATAATAAACTATTTAAAATCCGTCCAAACCGAGTTTCACCATGTTCCTGAGGCCGCCGTAAAGAAGAAGAAGTCTTGTGCTGTTCACATACAGGCCACTCCTTTTCCACCCATTCTTATCCTTTAAAAGGTGAAGAAGCTCCGTGGTGCATTCCATGTCATGTACCACTCGCAATCAAACATTCTTTTAAAGTGTTGGAACTTGCATGATGTAGACATAAACATTTACAACAGACTCCATGAAAACGTTGTTCAGAGATTTCCCCAACTGACTGGATCTTTGAATTTCTGAAAGAGATTAACATTTTTCATCTGATCTAAGATTTTACAGAAGAAACACTCTTAACAAAATCTCCGGTACGGTTTTAGAAGGTGTATTTCAAAGGGTTGTGTGATTGATGTAATGACTTGAGAGTTAACTTTAACGCGGTGACATCCCCTGACATAGCCCTTTGCGGGCTATTGGCTACCTTACCTTACCTACCTTACCTTACCTTGCCTTACCTATCCTTACCTTACCTATCCTTACCTGACCTGACCTGACCTGACCTTACCTTACCTTTTTCATCGAAAGGGTTAGTGTCTATTTCTTTTATGGAGCTAAATGCTCCTTTCATACTGTTAAGTGTAATCTTCTTTGTTTGTGGTGGTAATCAAAATTATTGTCATTCCGCACCCTTTGGCTCCCTCACCCCTCGCTCCCATCGTAATTTTATGTTTCCTATTGATGCGATGTTTTATACTCAGTTTTATTTTAAAATTAAAACTTTTTAACTAATGTACCTTTTTCCCTGCTGCATACATTCGTGATTCGTGTTCAGGGTCTGAGGGTGGAGAACGCGAGCTTTTTACTGTCACAGTCTGTACCCCCTGACGAAGGCAAATAAAGCCGAAAATGTGGGAAATTTTTATCTTGTTTGTTTGGATTTTTATCTATTTTGACTATATATACACACACATATACACAAACAAATGCTGAACAGGGACATTCTCTCTCTCTCTCTCTCTCTCTCTCTCTCTCTCGGAGGTGATCACATCAAGATGGCGTCGAGCGGCGGGGCTGTGTGTGTGAGCTCTCAGCAAGATAAGCGTGCTAGGTCGGAACGACGACAGTGTCAGTGGTGAAATTAGCGCGAAAGTGGATGTAAGAGTGTCGGTGAACGCTGTGTGTGATTTAGAGGAAGAAAATGGTGGAATTAGAGCTGTGGAGAGCAAAAATTGGTTTGTTTGGGGGACCGGGGAGGTTGAAAAAGTAAACGGACAAGATGGCGTCAGGGAAAAAAGTGTTGGGAGTGAGTGAAGTGCTCCGTTTTGTGTTCGAACTGGTTTGTGCATGCCTGCTGACATGGTACGCGCTGCAGATGGTGGAGGTGGCCTTAGGCCCCGCTCGATAAGTGTAGAAACTGGACTCGCAATGTCTTCGCAAACGGAGCTCTGGAATGAGATGGCTAAAAGAGGGGCGGGCCGTATCGAAAGCGAAACAGCGGACGGCCAGCCATGGCGAGTCGCGGTCGATACGGCGTTACAGTGGCAGGAGTGCGGAGGAGGAACGCACGGAATCCTAGCCAGACTGCCGCAATGATGTTCACGAGAACGATGGACATGATCGCGACCTTGGTGAACGCAATGTACCTGGCGAGCAGGCTTCAGCTGAGTGGAGACGTCGAGATAAACCCGGGACCGAGCCACAGCAGCAGCATCAGTACCAGTAGCACCAGCAACAGTCAGGAAACGCTAGGGGAGCCACACAAACTGCAACAAAACGTTGACGAGAAACTCGACTTTAGAAATCAAGTTGACACAGATACTCGTAGGGCTTCAGGGACTTACAGATTCACAGACATCATTAACAAATAAATTCAAATCCCAGATAGACACCATAAACGGTAGAGACGAAGGAGATGCACATGGCTAACACATTAGAACAACTACACAAAGAGGAGGCCGACACAAAAAAGAAACGAAGAAACACAGCAGCAATTAGACTACTAGAAGAGGAGCGATAGTGCATGGCACAAAAATAGTTGGGCTGGAAGAAGAAATAGACAAGCTAGAAGGTTTCTCAAGAAGAAACAACATTAAGATCCTAGGGCTGCAAGAAACACAAGATGGTAATACGAGTGAAAACTGAGGAAACTGGTAAAGGATATGCTGAACCACTTCATGTCAGACCCTGCATGGAAGGAGGACGTGGTGGACAGGGCACGTAGGTTGGGGAGAAGGAACCCGCTGAATCCGCACCCAAGACCTGTGATTGTGAAACTATTAAGATGGTCAGATGTGATGAAAATCATGAAGGACACACGGAGGGGAGGGAAAGACTGAAAAGAGAAGGGATTAGACTGATACAAGACAGAACAAGACGCCAGACTGAAACCCTGAGAACATTACGGGCCCAAGGAAAAAGTAGGCTACTACTACAGAGGGGGTCAAACTACGAGTGAAGGACAAAGACAGTGTGCCATCAGGACAGTATGAACCGCAACAAAGGTGGCATAACGGAGAGCACCAGGCTGGGACTGGCCGTGTGTTGGGAGGGGGGAATCTGGGTGGACAATATGAATGGAGGGGCCGAGAAGCGGATAGGGAGAGGGACGGAGCTAGGGGATGGAGCGGGGTGGATGGACTGGGGGAGGGGGAAATGGGGATTATGGGGGAGTTGAGGGGGGAGAGGGGCAAGGAAGTGCATGGACAAGGGGGGGGGAGGTTTGGGGTGGAGGGTGCGAACACGGGGGGGGGGGGGGGGGGGGAGGGGAGGAGTACAGAGGGGCGCATGGGTGCAAGGGAAAGGGACAGGGAGGGGGGGTGAGAATGGAAGAGGGGAGTGAGAGTGAGAAACGAAAGAGAACGTGGGGGCGAGAGGGGGGAGGAGGAGGGTGGAGATGTGTGGGTACGGGGAGGGGGGGGGGGGGGGGGGGGGGGGGGGCGAGTGCGAGCGTAAGACAAAGGAATGACGATACAGACGATTCTGGAAGTGAGCATGAAAACGTAAGAAAATATGATAACGAGCAAAAGAGAAAGGAGCGCAGGAAGAAAAGAAGGTGTGGAAGTTAGACTGATGATGAACATGATGGAAAGAACAGTGAAGAAAAAGAGGAAAAGGATTATGTGGATGAGGGAAATAAAATGCGCGTATGCGCAAGTGTGACGATGAGTGAGTGGGAAAGCCTACCACAGAGTATTGGGGAGACGATAGAGATAGAAAAGGGCAAAGGGACACAGCGCGAAGAGGGAGTGACATGTGTACAGTCGACATCGATCATTAGGGCACATATAGGGTCAGTCAGTTGCAAACTCACAATGCGAGTCGGTAGGCACAAGTGAGCAACCATCGAATGATGGGGTGCCTTACTGCAAACAGGTGACCGTCACACACATAGGAGAGAGAGAGGGAGCGGAACTGATCGAAGGAGTGCAGGACTCGTGTCACGACACCGCTAGGGCACACACACCCACAGCGATAGAGGGACAGTTAGCGGAAAAGGGGGACGGGGGGTGGGGGAGGGAGGGAGGGAGATGGGAGGGAGGGGGGGGGGGGGGGGGGGTGAGTGAGCCAGTCAGAGTGATGAAACACACACGAAACTCGGTATGCGACAAACCTCACTAAAGGATATAGTACAGACACGTAGCAGTAGGAAGACAGAGGAAGAGAAGGAGAGAGAAGGCAGAATGAGAGACGTTGCGAAAGGAAAAAGAGCACGAACCATAAAGAAACAGGCATCACGATTAAATGCAAACAATACAATTATTTCAAACAGACAGCTAGAAAAAAAAACACACTCAATGCATCAAAAAAAGACAAAAAAAAAGGGCACTAAATGATGGGCGGGCCAAGGCGGTCCAAAAACAGACCCAAACAATAGCGAGCGAGGGAGGAGAGAGAGAGAGAGTGAGAGAGCGGGAGTGAGACAAGGAAGAACAGAGGCTGAGACAAAAAATGAGAATGAGAGAGCGAGGGATGAGAGGAGTGACGGAGAGAGGAATGAGAAAGCTAAAACATTGTCCTTTTTATGTTGGAATGTGGAAGGGTTGGCTGAGAAATTATCGGACCCTGGTTTCACTGAATTTGTTTACTGCCTTGACTTTTTTGTTTGTCAGAAACATTTACTTTAAAGGATTTTGATTTCGATGTAAAGTTCCATGATTTTCTGCACATGTATTGGCCACGATAAAGTATACACGGACGGGTAGGCCTTCAGGAGGTGCTTTACTATTAGTGACTAAAAAGTTAACAGATCATATTCAACTGCTAAAAACTAATATCGAGAATGCATTATGTGTGAAAGTGAGCAGAAATCTATTGCAGTGTGAGAAAGATATATTATTTTTCGGTGTGTATGTTCATCCAGTAGATAGCAGGTTTTATGTTGATAAAGATTTTTCATGTACGCTGGAAATGATTTAACAATACATATATTCGCAGATGGAGCAAGGAAACGAATTTTTGTACATTATCGGTGGGGATTTAAATGCACGAATTGGGGAGTGGGGTTTGACTGAGGATGTAAATGATGTTATTTTCGACAGTGACCAGAATGTATATGCACGCAAGTCCAAGGACCCATAATCAACAACTTCGGCAAAAAAATAATTGAACCATGTGCGAGTTTCAATCTGACCCCTAAATGGATTAACAATGGAAAATTCGACGACGATGCATATACATTCTTCTCGGAAAGAGGCAATAGCACTATAGACTTCTATATATGCTCGCCAGAGTTGCTTGAGGTGGTAAAAAAACATGTGCTGTAGGGGAAAGAATTGAATCTCTCACCATATGCATAGTATATTAGAGCTACAGAGTACACTACAGAATACACAAACTAGAGAAACAAGAGAGGAAATTTGTAAACATAATTAGATGGGACTCAAGTAAATTACAGGAATATACACAGTTTTTTGAAACAGAAGTAGCACAAAGAAGGCTAGAACAGATAACAGAAGAGGTGGAGCAAGATATAGACGCAAGTATACAAAATTTCAATACATTATTGAAAGAGGCAGGAGGATGTATGTATAAAACAATAGGGACAGGGGGGAAAAAGTAAATCAATAAACGGATGGTATGATGACGATTGCAAGCTGAATAAAAAAAAAAAAAAAGAAGCCAGACAAGCCCCTAAATAAACTTAGATTTACAGATAAAAAGAGGAATCCAAATAAATATGAAGAAAGGGAAGTAGAATATAGAAACAAAAGAGCATTCTACCAAAAAACAATCGGAGAAAAAAAAAAAAAAAACTATATAGAAATCAAATTTATGACACACTTTCGCAAAGCTCAAAAGACAGTCAAAAGTTCTGTAGTATAATAAAGAAGATAAGGAGAAAGAAAAACAAACCACCACAAATTACCTCTAACCAGTGGAAAGAACATTTTGAGAACATATTGAGCCCACAGACAACGCTGACACAGAGGGAAAATGAAAAATAGAAGTATCAATAATCGAGGAAGAAGTTATAGTGCAGGAATTAGATGGAGTAATAACGGAGCAAGAAATAAAATTAGCATTAAAAAGACTAAAATAAGGCAAATCAGCAGGAATAGATGAAATCCCCCCAGAATTTCTAAAGACTATCGAAAACATAATAACACCGTACTTGACAAAGTTGTTCAACACTTTATTTCTTAAAAGCTATTTTCCCATAGAATGGGGCACAAGCGGTAATCATACCTCTTCATAAAAAGGGGACAAGCATAATCCAGGGAATTACAGAGGAATTTCATTACTATGTATAATAAGTAAAATATATACAGCCATATTAAATAAAAGAATATACAATTGGGGCGGAAGAAGAAAATAAAATCAGTAGAGAACAAGCAGGATTCAGAAATGGATACTCTACAATTGACCACATTTTCACCCTAACTAGCATGGTGTCAAACTGCCTATATGGCAGACGTAGAAGCAAACTGTATGTGGCGTTCATCGACTACCAAAAAGCGTTCGGTACGGTAAATAGGGGGAAAATCATGGGAAATTCTAAAGAAGCATAAAATCTCCACCAAAATGTTAAATATGTTAAAAGGGATTTAGGAAACGGTACAAGCCTGTGTCAGATACGACGCCGAAAAAAACAGATTTTTTTTTAATGTTCAGCAGGAGTAAAACAGGGCTGTTTATCATCTCCTCTAATTTTCTCACTTTTAATAAAGGAGGTAGCAGATAGAGTTACAAAGAAAGGAAAACATGGGTACCAGTTTTTAGAAGGAGCCGAAGAAATTTTTCACGCTACTGTTTGCAGACGACGATTTGCCTTAATTTCCTTAACACCAGCAGGGCTACAAAATCAGCTGAAGAACTTGCAGGAAGCCTCAGATACAATAGGTCCAACAGTAAATCTACAAAAAACAAAGATCATGGTTTTTAGAAAAGGCGGGTATTTAGGCAAAAAAAGAAAAATGGTTTTACAAAGGGCAAAAGATAGAAGTGGTTAGTAGCTATAAGTACCTAGGATTTACACTAACAACGAAGCTATCGGTAGACTTTTCACTTTCAGAATATGCAGGCAGAGCTAAAGGGAAAACAATAGAAATAATAAAACAATGTATAGTCTGGGACATCTAGATATGACTATTTACTTTAAATTATTTGATTCACAAGTGAAACCATTACTTCTATGCGCAGCAGAAACATGGGGTATGACTGGTTATAAAGCTATAGAGAGCGTTCACCTATTCGCTTGTAAAAAAATATTTGGGGGTTGCAAAGAAAAAAAACACCGAATAACTTAGTATATGGAGAACTACGTAGATATCCCATTTGTGTAGACAGCACTATAAGAGCGGTAAGATACTGGCTCAAATTGCTAAAGATGTCTCCCAACTAGAATACCCAAACAGGCGTATGAAAGAGAGAAGGCCGAAAATTTGAAGACCCAAAACTGGGCAAGAGACATAAAACGCTGCCTCGACATGTATGGTTTTTCAGTAGTCTGGTTAAACGAAGGAGTAGGTGACGAGGACAGGTATCTACGAACATTAAAACAAAGAATCACTGATTGCTGTAAACAATACTGGCATGATAAGATAAGTAATAGTGAGAGGTTTAATACATACTATTCCTTCAAATCAATACACCAGCCTGAGGAATACCTATACAATATCACAATAGCAAAATTTAGAAAAGCATTTACCAGATTACGCCTAGGAACTAATGAATTACACACAATAAAAAGTACATAGACAATGAAGCGATAACAACTTGTCCCTTTTGCCCAGTAGAAGAAACAGAACTGCAGTTCCTTAAAGTATGCCCATGCTATAGGCAACTAAGGGGAAAATACATATTTAAGCATTTTAAAAACGTTGGCATAATCACTATACAAAGTTTAGTGTAAAATATTAATACAGAAATAACCAGGGACGTGGCCATGTTTACATATTATGCATTAAAATATAGAGAATCTTATATATAGGCAGTATAAAGGATAAGCACAATTGAGAAAACAACAATATATAGAAAACAAAACATCAATAGCATAAGTATAAACAACCAGCACGTAGATGGGTAGTTGGGGTATGAAGGAAGATATACATGATACAAAGTGGAAACGAATTGTATAGTCTGTTACAAAATTACCTTATACTGATTGGGGATAGTATCTATGAGAGAATCTATGACAAGGGTAAAACGGGAAAATATAGATTTGTATAAACCTCGAATACTCAATAGGAACACATGGATTGAGTTGATTCATAATGAATTGTATTTGCCACTTGTTGTTGTGTACACCTGATATGGACAGGCCGGAGGCCTCGTAATAAAAGGCGCGGCGCATTTGCACGCGCGTCAAGCGTCTCTCTCTCTCTCTCTCTCTCTCTCTCTCTCTCTCTCTCTCTCTCTCTCTTATATATATATATATATATATGTATATATATATATATATGTGTGTGTGTGACTTTCTATATGTACACATATACAATGTCAACGCACCCGCACAGAGAGAGAGAGAGAGAGAGAGAGAGGAGAGAGAGAGAGAGAGAGAGAAGCTGAAACAGAATGCCACAGACGGA
>JADBJO010008216.1:119117-124117 GCA_016801955.1 Conus betulinus | reverse complement strand
GATAGTACTCAGAATTTCTGGAATTTCTTAACTAGGAAACTCCAGAAACATTTTGGGAGGATCGGTAGCTAAGTCCATGTGACAGAAGATAACCAAGTAAGGAAAAATCAGCGCGACAATGCGATTGCTAGGACAGGTAACATTTCTTTTTTCCTCAACGCATTTTATTCAGGTAGCATAAGAGGTAGCATAAGAGCTTGTGCATATGCGCAGATAAATGAAGACTATGTGCATACAGAGATTTTTACACATATATAATGAGCATATAACTATGGATGACATACATAGGCCTACACATTGTGTGCATTTTTTCCAACCTAGATTTGTTTTTTTTAATGGGCACATATAACGACTAAATTCCAGTATAAATGGCATTAGTGATGTACACACAAACATGATACAAGATTATGAAACGCATGACCCGAATCGTTACCTCAACTCCATCGAATCATGGCATTCAAAGAAAGTAAATTACACAGACACACTTTGATTTCACATTATTTCATCGAGGCTCCAAGGCAGCGGACGACGTTAGATAGAAAACACAAAGAGTATACAGTACTTACCATTAGCATATATACACACCATCCATATATATATATATATATATATATATATATATATATATATATATATATATATATGGGATGGGGGGGGGGGTGTAGTGTATGTGTGTGTGTGCGCGCGCGCGCGCGTGCAAGCACATGCATACACACACACACACACACACACACACACACACACACACACACACACACACTTAGGTACACAAATATACATTAATCCTCTAGTAGTTAGATATATGTTAACCATTTTGTTTGGTAGGTAGCATGATTCACCTCCATCAAGTACATATATTTCTCCATTTTATATCTGTAGTCCAGCTCCTTCAAAAACATATTCAGATTAGGTTTTGTTTTGTTTAATTCTACATTTATAAATGAAATATTTTCCCTAGGACAGATAGCATTTAGATCGACGAAGAATACGGCGATTTCTTCGTCTGAAAAGAGGCACTTTTATTTTGGCTTCAGGCTGAAAATCCACTGATTCATATGCAGGTATCCATGCAATGCTTAAGCACAGCGTGTCCTGTATGCTATTCTGATTGGTCCAGTAGAAATGAAACGTCACTGCTTACATTACTGCGTGTCCGTATTCATGAGGTCTGCATAATCACTCCGCGGTCTATATGCGAGGGCATTGAACAGGTAAGCTTTGCTAGAAAAGATTATGCCATTGACAGAAATGACTTAATAATGTAGAATACGTCGGACATATTCTCTCTCTCTCTCTCTCTCTCTCTCTCTCTCTCTCCCTCCCTCTCTCCTCCCTCCCCCTCCCCCCCCCCCCTCTCTCTCTCTCTCTCTCTCTCTCTCTCTTATAGGAACTGAAACAATTTCACGGGTTAGCGTCACCTTCAAGTTGGTATTGGAGTTGGCAACGTTCGTCGTTTCGCAAGCATAATCAAACACAACCAAAAGAGCAACACGACTTGCTTGTCTGGGCTGTCAGTATAACAGAACTGGTCCGAACCTCTGAGCTGAAGGGAGACGAGGGACAGACGCCATGCCAGTTACATGGCATCATCAACCTGCTGCAGCTGGAAGCCATGCTGTTGGCGACGGGCAGCGTGGATTTCCCGGCTGAACAGTGCCAGAGTGTAGATGTTTCCAGCGAAACCTTTCATCAAGCCACGACAGGGACAGGAAAACATAGGCAGAAAAAGGACTAATGAAGCAAGTTACGACATGTCAGGATTTTCGAAATTTCTGCACTTCATGGGGTCATTTTGGACCTAGCAATGTTGTTGATTCGATAACGAGCATATGCTGCAGTATCACAGATGATTCACTGTTATTAAACATCCTTTATTTCACCATTTCTGTAATCCTTTCTGGAAAGTCATCCAGCGCTTGATCGGATATTGATCCTAGTGAATTTAAGCAGGGGGCTCAGTGACTTACGGACATAGCAATGCTTGTTTCCCTGCAAATTTAAAAGCACGCAGAGTGTTACGACAAATACAAGTATTTGAGAAGTGCACCGACATTAAGATATCGATTTTATCGATTTCATTCATTGCGATGGAAATATTTCCGGTAACAATTCTCAGGCTTCGGGCCGTATTCCGTCTGTCCTTTTAGTTTTGTTCAGTTAAGTTTCACTACGTTCTGCGTTATCTTTCCGAACATATCCCGAATACCTTGATCATCCGCATCGGCACCACGTATCTGTGTTTACAATTCATACGTCCTCCTTTTCCACCAAACTCTGCTAAAATCGCTTCTCCAGGTTTTGTGAAACTTTGCAGAAAGGTAAAGCAAAGAAACCAACCAACTAATCAACCAACCAACTAACCCACGAACTAACTAACCAACCAACAACCAACCAATCAACCAACCAATCAGCAAACCAAACCAAAACCAAACCAAAAATGGACGCCGCAGAAATCACAACCTCGTTTCTGGAAGTAACAGTCTCAGCAGTTTCATTTTTCTTCTTCTTCTTCTTCTTAAGAACATTGTTGTGTTCGAGCAATCTGTATTTGTGTTTATGTGCCGCGTTGATGTTTTAATGAACTCTTTCTTATTGTAGTAAAACGTGTAGGCTATACTGCTAGTTCAACGTGAATGTGATTAGATTGAAAAGCCATTGAGCATTAAGAGGGAATCTACAAACGCCAGAACATGATATAACGTGTGAAAACTGAATTTCGGCAATGGTTTCTGTTACTTCTCGGACACACCCTTTTTCATAATCAGAATGACTGGTATGAACACATTCCAGTTTCCAGACATGACTTGAAAATGACACGTAAAAGAAATACCTTCGTTGCTTTCACTCCACGGGTGTCATTTGCAGAATAAACCAGGCTACAAAGTGATATAAATCCGTTCTTTCTTTCCGACAAGGAAAAGAACAAGAAACGGAAAGAGAAAGGGAGTGGTTTTGTAAAAACTAGCAGTTGAAAGGTTTGTGTTCACTCATCATTCGTCTAACTGATGGTTTATTTTTTTTTTTTTTTTTTAGTACTGTCCATAAGATTGTTAAACTTGGTCCAGTGTTAGAGATTTGAAGCGCGTTTTTATATTCTACTTTTTTTGTGGATAATTTTTCTACAAGTCTGAGTACTGTCAGTAAGCATCTTCATCACAACAAATCAAATGCAGAAAATCCGGTAGATAATTAGTACTATGTACAGGAATGTTTATCACACAGTAACTAACTGTGAAATTTATCAGCAGAAAAATTTGTTTTGACTGGAGTTGAGAGATGTAATGCACACCCAGTATTATTATCTCTCTCTCTCTCTCTCTCTCTCTCTCTCTCTCTCTCTCTCTCTCTCTCTCTCTCTCTGTCTCTCTCTGATTAGCTCTCTCTCTCTCTCTCTCTCTCTGATTAGAGCATGTTTATGTTCTCAGTTGCTGCCAGTAACGACAACCGGACCACAGACAACACACAAAAGGAACCCTGCGGCAATGTCTTTCAAAGTGACATCAACAACAGCACACGCCCTAAAGTCTCATACAGAAATGAAGCCCCGTCCCACGACAACGACATTGTGGGTCCTCGGATTTCCCACACTGCGATGCCTCGGATCTACACGAACCAGACTACAGCTCTGCACGGCAAAGAAATTCCGGATGGATCCACCCGCTTACCTTCCGTACTAACAAATGACGATACTGGCACCAAAGCGCAGGAATCTTACCTGGAACATCAACAAGAGAACAGACATGACCAACTGCCACTCTTGCCAGAAACTCAGAGAGGCCAAGTAGGGGAGGGGTTTGAAGCACAAGGTCCATCACTGATATACAACCAGCATGTGATGAACAGAGGTACGCTTCAACCTCCGAGAGTGCTCTACGGCGATAGGACCATTGGAAAGGACCTAAACTCAGAATACAAAGAACGTGACACAGTATCAAAGGCTCGTACCACAGTCGAAGAAAACTTCAAAGTGCTGGAACAGGATGGAGAGAAACACAGACCCACTCGTTAGAGAAGAACAGGGAAAGGGGATCCAGCAAAAGGAAACGTGTTAGAAAGAAGAGAACAATAGCCAGAAAACCTTACAAACGTCAAAGAACAAAGGAACTTCCGAAGGAATCTTAGAACTTGATCGTGTTCATGAAGAAACTACAATGAAGAAACCCCGAGCAGCAACGCGTTGCAACACACGCAAGACAGTCACGATCCTGGAGACTTGCCCCAAACTACAAGTAAACTGATGCACACAGCTGACCCGCGGGATGACAGAGGGAAGACGGTGGCCACATCACATTACACACGGCAAAGCCAGCTACCCACCGTCACCTCTGGGGTAGCAATGGCGATGAACGGCTTTATACCCAGAGGGACGAGTGGCTTGAAGAGCTATCGACTGACACGAAGAAGGAGAGAAAGTAAGTAGCACAGCGTTGTTCTCAATTATTTGTCAGAAAAGGAACAAAAAGTAATCAAACATTTCCGGTGCGTGCCGGGGCTGCGGCCAGCCTGGTGGGCTGTGGCTGTGGACGAGGTGTCGGATGAGCGGCCTGGGGGCACTGCCACAGGTGTAGTACAAAAGAGGGGACAGCAAAAAAAAAAAAAAAATAAAAATAAAAGAGAATGAAAATAAAATATTAAAAAAAGGAAAAAAGAAAAAGACAAGAAATAATAATGAAATAAGATTTTCAAAAATAATTTTTTTTAAGGCATAGATTCCTTTCCTACTGACCCCCCCCCCCCCCCCCCCCCCCCCCCCCCCCCCCCTACCCACACACATAGACACAAACATATATATAAAAACCTTCAGTGTGAAGTCCGAAAGCGACTAAGTGATACGTCAATGACACTGTCGGTATATGGTCCATGAACATCCAAATCTACTTTGACATCACATGTTTAAAAGTGTTCAAAATTAAGTAACCAATTGGTTTGTGATGTCAAACATGCTCAGTCAATTCCTCTACAACATTCACAGCTGGATCGGATACCAGATCCACAAAAAA
>JADBJO010008216.1:109117-114117 GCA_016801955.1 Conus betulinus | reverse complement strand
CCCCCCCCTTCTCCCTAACCCCTAGCCTCCAAGACCCCCCCCCCCCCCCCCCCCCCCCCCTTCTTCCACTGTTCTTAACATCCCTCGATTTGGAACTAAAACCCTATGGCGACTGTTCTTTTTCTTTTCAGGGTCCGGTTTCTTGGAACAAACTCCCATTAAATAATTATCTTTGCGTAGTTCAAACTCTCTGTCTTCCCTCAAGGCATCTCTTAAAACAACCCTCTTCACCTATCAATAGCAGTTCTTTCCTCCCCTTCCCATGCCCATCAAATTGATTCTGCGATAAGTGTGTGTGTGTGTGTGTGTGTGTGTGTGTGTGTGTGTGTGTGTGTAATCACGCGTGCTTTGTGTGTCCGTTCTTGTGAGACAGTGTGTGTAGGATCGCGTGTTAAGTGTGTGCGTGTGTGTGCGTGTGTGTGTGTGTGTGTGTGTGTGTGTGTGTGTGTGTGTGTGTGTGTGTGTGTGTGTGTGTGTGTGTGTCAATATGCACCCTTGCTTGTAGGTGTACAGTATTTATTGCAATTTCATCTTCTTATTGGTTTTTATTTATGCTTTCTTTAACCTTTTCTGCATTTGTAAGCGCTTAGGGCTTATGATGTAAGATTAAGCGCCACAAACACATTATCATTATTATTATTAGTATCATCATATTATTATTATTATTATTATTATTACTAATATTCACCTTCTTCTTTCTGACACCACTGTCTTCCAGCTACAACGCAAAACTCAGAAAATTACAAAAAAAAACTAACAACAAAACATGTACAGCGATATCTCTGCCCAGAATGAGTTCATGTTGTTCTTCACACAATTAAATCTACCATTTCATATTTATTCCACTTTTAGTGGGAGTTACTTTTTTATGTTTGAATTCACAAGGTTCAATGTAATGATATGAGCCTGATTCTCTCTTTCTCTCTCTCTCTCTCTGCCTGCCTATCTCTGTCTCTGTCTGTCTCTGTCTGTCTGTCTGTCTGTCTGTCTGTCTGTCTCTCTCTCTCTCTCTCTCTGCTCGATTTGCTGTGCATGATTGATGTCTTTCTCATTTCCTATGTGTTGAATGTTCGATTCTTCATGGGAAGCAATGGCCTTAATGATTACTCTCATCGCTGTCTTCTCTCTTTTCATCTCCTCTTCAACTCTCTCTCCCCTCTCCTCTTCTTTCAGTCTCTCATTCTCTCTCTTCTCCCTCGCGTTCTCCCTCCTCTCTCTCCTCACCTATCTCTTCCAGGAGCATCTCTCTCCTCTCCTCTCATCCCTCTCATGTTGCTCTTTCCCTCCCTCCTCTCGTGTCTCCTCTCTCCTCTCTCTCTCTCTGGGTTGTCCTCACTCGTCTTTCTTTTCTCCTCTCTCTCTCAGTTCTCTTCTCCTTTGTTTATCTCTCCCTCCCTCTTGCTCTGCCTTTCCCCCCTTCATTCTCTCTCTCCTGCCTCTCTCCTCTCCCTCCTCCCCCCCTCCTCGATCTCTCCCTCTCTCCTTCCCTCTCCCTCTCCCTCTCTCTCTCCTCTCCTCTCTCCCTCTCCAATCTCTCTCTCCTTCTCTGCTCCCATTCCTCTCCGTCTCCTTCTCCTTCTCTGCTCTCCCTCTCTCTTCTTCCTCTCTCCTCTTAGCCTCTCTCCCCTCCATCTCCCCTCTCGTCTCCCCTCATCCTCTCTCTCTCCTCTCCGTCTTTCGTTCCTCTCTTCTCCCTCTCTTTCTCCCTCCTCCCTCTTCCATCCTCTCTCTCTCACCCTCTCTCCCCTCTCTCTCTCGCTCTCCTCTCTCGCGCTCTCCTCCTACCCTCTCCTCCTCCTCCTCCCCTCTCTCTCTCCCTTCCCCCTCTCTCCTCCTCCTCTCCCTTCCCCCCTCTCTCCTCCCTCTCTCTCTCCCGCTCCTCCCTCTCGTCTCTCTCTCTCTTTCTCCCTCCCTCTCCTCTCTCCTCTCTCTCCTCTCTCCTCTCTCCTCTTCTCTCTCCTCTCTCCTCCTCCTCTCTCCTCTCTCTCTCTCTGTCCTCTCCCCTCCCTCCATATCTCCTCTCCCTCTCTCTCTCCCATCCCTGCCCCGACTACTCTCCTCTCCTCTCTCTCCTTCAACTGCGCCTCCTCTCTCCTCTCTTTCTCTCCTCCCTCCCTCTCCTCTTCCTCTCTCTCTCTCCCCTCCTCTCCCTCCTCCCTCCATCTCCTCTCTCTCCTTCTCAAGGGGGGGTCCTCACTCCTCTCCTGTCTCTCCAAGAAACCTCCTCCCGATCCTCCTCTCTCCTCTCTCTCTCTCCTCCCTCTCCTCTCTCCTCCTCTCTCTCCTCCATCTCTTCAGCTCTCGAGGTCCGTCCACCCCTCTCCGTCTCTCTCGTCTCACGGCTCTATCTCTACTGAACTCTGTACGTCTCCCTAGCTCACACAATTCACAGTGTCTCGCAGCTCTCTTCTCGCTCTCTCTCTCCTCCCCTCCCTCTCCTCGTCCTCTCCTCTCTCTCTCTCTCTCTCTCTCCTCTCTCATCTCCTCTCTCTCTCCATCTCTCACTCTCTCTCTCTTAACAAGTGGGGTGAAATGTTCTCCGATTACACCACTATACACACTAATCATAAAAATTGTTTTGTTCACAGCAAAGTATGCAGAAGTGGATGAACTGAACTGAATTATTCTCAAGTATCTTTATCACACACAAACACAAACACACACACAGACACACACCCACACAACACACACACACACACACACACACACCACACACCCACACCGTGCACACTCGCACACACACGCACACATTCACACACACATGCACACACACGCACACATTCACACACACATGCACATGACACACACGCACCACACACACACACACACACACACACACACACACACACATATGCGCGCGCGCGCGCACACCACACACACACACACACACACACAACAACACGCGCACACACACACACTGGATATCAGTCGTGAACAGGAAATCAGTCATTCAGTTCATAGGTTGTTGTTTTTTGTTGTTGTTGTTGTTTTTTCACTCGGTCCAATATCCACCACGCTGCTTTCGTTCTTGCATACAGCAAGCTGAGGTATGGAGTTTAGCACCAACCGCCTGCACAAACTTCGCATGTGAATCAGCAGCGTGGATGTCCTCGACACGGTGATATGAAAATTGGCCTTAATTCACTTCGTCTCACGTGCTCGCGCAGTGCACTGCTGTCCATTCGTCAGAGTCTCACCACAAACAAACCCTTTCTTGTCCTGCGTATCGTCCACAGAATGATAAATGCTGTGAAAAACCTCACCACACACTCTCAGAGATCATTGCAATCCTCGTACAGGATGTCAATGAAAACAGATTCTATGATGATGGCAGCCGTCTGTTTCGAGAGACAGTGGGGTTGCGCCGTGGATCAGTCCGATATGGAGTGTGCATCGCCCGCTGTGGCTGAAGAGCGCGATCCTCGAGCGGCAGACTCTCTCGCAGTTGCTGCAGGTGAAGTCTCGGTCATGAGTGTCTGTGGGTGCCGACGCCATTCTTTGCTGTCTGTGGCGTCTTCATTCTTCTCACCGGGCCTCTCTCCTCTGCTCTGCTTGCTTGATGCCGACCTTGATGGTGGGCCGCCAGCTGACCCGGTCTGAAGGTGCTGTCTGCAGGTCTGCTGGGTGCAGGATGCCTGCCCTCAGGTCGCGCTCGCGTAAATTCTTGTTGCGTAGGACCCTTTGGCTCTGTAGCCTGTAGCCAGCTCGCCGTACAGCATGTCCTTTAGGATGCGACCGCCGTCCATGAGGGTGACACCGAGACCATTGCGGTACTCACACAGGCTGCTGTTGAAAATAGATTCTCTGGTTCGGTTGGTATTCTTCAGGGCCTCCTTCTGTCTTCCACAGTGTTCAACATAAAATTCAGAACGCTTTAAAACTGGTGCATTTGAAGATCTCGTCACCACAGTCAGCATTGTTGAAGGAAGAACCGCCAGGAACCTTCCCTTTGCAGATGACATGGAAGACCCGGCAGGCAGTGAACGAGAGCTTGTCAAGCTTGTTTCAGACCTGCATGAAAACATCAACAAGACGGCATGAAAATCAACAAGAAGACCAAGTTGACGGCCATTCGCGATACCACCATCACTATTGATATGTTTTGGTCTATTGACAGATACTAGAACATGTTCAGGTCTATTGACAGATGCTAGAACCTGTTCAATAGTTCACTTACTTTATCTATCTATCTGTCTATCTCTGTTTCTATCTCTCTTTTTCTCTCTTTACCTATTTATCTATCTGTCTGTCTGTGTTTTTGTCTATCTGTCAGTCTGTCTGTCTATCTATCTATTACCTATCTATCTGTCTGTCAGTCGTTCAGTCTGTCAATGTATCCGTTTACCAAATTATAGTGAATTAAACTACAGTAGACTACATAGATATAAAGTCAGCAAATGCCACCATAGAGGGGAGAATGAACGAACTAAACGACCCGTGAAATCTATGATTTAAAGAATACTGATAACATGCTGGCATACACACACCCGAGTTTTACGCGTTGTAAAGAAAAAAAAAAAAAGTTCCTTATCGATAACATACAGGGGCGTGGAATACCTTTCGGGTACAGATGTCGACTTTTTTTTTTCATAAACCGCTTCTATTCTTCTACTTTCATCCCAAACATTCGTTTCATTATCGGTTTTGAGTAGTGAGGAAAATAAAAAACGATTTTTTCCTTCTGTTTTTAGTTGATGTAGCGTTATTCCATTGTAAGGCTTGAAAAACATTGATAATATACACAGTACTATTGGTCTCTTTTACATCCGGTCGGCCTAAGTAGTATCAACAATAAAGAGAGAGAGAACCAGTCGCCGTGGCGAAGTGGTTAGCGTCGCGGACTCCCGGCTGGGAGGTCGTGGGTTCGAATCCCATCAGAAGTTATGTGGGTTTTTCTCTGCCCCGACCGGCTCCTACCCAGAGTTTGCTGCGGACTCAGTTGGGAGGACTGGGACCACACGGTCGAGTTTCATCCACTTAATGGATGCGTTTCTGAGAGT
>JADBJO010008216.1:89117-91617 GCA_016801955.1 Conus betulinus | reverse complement strand
TTCTGAGATTTTCCATAAAGAAGAAAAACCGTTATGGGCCGTTAGTAACGGATATAACGGTAAACTTAAACATTGGGCATCATCCGTGACCCATATTGAACATATGTACAAATTTTCAGAAATATCGGCCACATACTTTCTAAGATATTCCATAAAAAAGAAGAACCGTTATGGGCCGTTATAGCCATTAGTAACGGCTAGAACGGTAAACTAAAACATCGGGCATCATCCGGGACCCCCTAATGAACATACCTACAAATTTTTACAAAGATCAGCCGGTACTTTCTGAGATATTCCATAAAGAAGAAAAAACCGTTGGGGCCGTTATAGCCGTTAGTAACGACTATAACAGTGAAAAATAACACATCGGACATCATTCATGGCCCATAATGAACACGCCTACAAATTTTCAGATAGATCGGCATAGTACTTTCTTAGATATTCCATAAAGAAGGGAAACCGTTTTGGGCCGTTGTTGTTAGTAACGGCTATAACGGTAAACTGAAACGTTGGGCATTATTCATGACCCATAATGAACATACCTACAAATTTTTCAGAAAGATCGGACAAGTACTTCCTGAGGTATTCCATAAAGAAGAAAAACCGTTACAGGCCGTTACAGCCGTGAGTAACGGGTTTATAACGGTAAAGTAAAACATCGGGCATCGTCCGTGACCCATAATGAACATACCTGCTAATTTTCAGAACGATCGGCCAAGTACTTTCTGAGACATTCCATAAAGAAGAAAACCGTTACAGGCCGTTACAGCCGTCGTAACAGCTATAACGGTAAACTAAAACATCGGGCATCATCCGTGATACATAATGAACATACCTACACATTTTCAGAAAGATCGGCCCAGTAGTTTTGTCTGGAGCGAGAGTGGAACACATGTTGACCACGGACAGACGGACACACACACACACACACACACACACACACACACACACACACACACACACACACACACACACAGAGAGAGAGAGAGAGAGGGAGGAGAGAGAGAGAGAGAGAGAGAGAGGCATTTCTTCGTTCCCATTCTAAAGTACTTCCTGTTCTATAAGAACTGGGAGTACAAAAAAAGACACACAACACGTGAAGAAATACATTGAACAATACTCAACTTTAACATACGAAAAATGCTAATCAAATGTCTGTTGGTGTTGCAGAACAGTTACCTTTGAGTTCATGCAAGGACGACGACATGTGTGTCCAGAATGCAGTTTGTCACAATGGCCTTTGCAGTGAGTCTGCTTTTGCTGAACAGTGGTTGGAGTGAACTGCACCGGTTGTCGAGTTCTCCCTCTCCTTTCTCTAGTCGTTGCTATTTGTTTATTCTATCTTGTTTTGACTTTATTCAAGTTTAAAAGGTTGTGCCAGTCTTGAATAAAAGTTACTCTGTGTTAGGTTTTCTTATGGGAGCAAAAGTTACCCCACTTGTTTATTGTTTACTGTTCCCTGCCTCATTTCATTTCCAGTTTCGTTTCTATTAAATCGAGGTTATTTGTATTTGTTTCTGTCTGTCTTTGTGTTTGTCTTTTAATCTCCCTTGCATCCTGGGTGGATCCTCAAGCGTAGGCTCAAACATTGTCCCCTACATTTTATACTGTTTGCATAATGTCTTTAGTTTTTCAGCAACTTTTTTCCTCCTCACACTTTCGTTTGGTTTCGTTTACTACCCTTCACTGGCTGCTGTGGGGGTGCTATTGGATTCTTTTTTGCACTATTGGTGATAAGAACACCACGGTATTATGGACTGTGGTGTGTCTATATTTGACGCCAGGAGCGCGGACACAATTAGCCGTGTCTGTCTGATGAGTTCCGATCCAGCGGACGAAAGGCCTCGGAGCACGCAATACAAATATATCTGTCTTCAAAAGGGATTACGATGGTTCCTTATGCAGTTAGTGAAGAGTTTTCATATCTAATATATTTTCCTAATTTCATGTTCCCAGTTTCTCCATATTCAACCCACCCCCATCCTTAAGTCCAAATGTTTACCAAGCCATTACTATCAAGACAGTTGGGCCTACGCTTGTTTTTTCCACCACAATTACATTGTTCGTCTATGTATTTGTCTTACTTTATTCAAGTTTAAAAGGCTGTGCCAATCTTGAATAAAAATTACTGTGTTGGGTTTTCTTACGGGAGCAAAAGTTACCCACTTGTTTACTGATCCCTGCCTCATTTCATTTCCAATTTGTATCTTGTTTAATATCGACGTGGACACGCGTGCACCCCCATACACATGCGCACGCGTGCCTATGCATACATACATCATACACACATACATGCGCTCGCACACACACAACACACAGGCCCATGCTCACACACCCATATACACATGTGTGCACTCACCACACATATAGAATGATGATTATGGCACAACCTATGTTAGGTAGATACTCAAGGTCTGACAAGCGCGTTAGGCTAACACGTAGGTCAGACATCTGCTAAGTCGTAGCCACGAGGCCGTCTTCTTAAATTCTCTCATCTTAG
>JADBJO010008216.1:71617-74117 GCA_016801955.1 Conus betulinus | reverse complement strand
TGGTCCAAACACTTTGAGTTTTTATCTAGAAATGTCGCAAGAAAACTACATCTTCTAAAAAAAAATTAAGAACTTCTTAAATTTGCATGCAGGAAAGCTATTTTTTCACTCTTGTAGTCAGCCTATTATCGACTATGCCTCAACACTTTGGGACTCAGCGTGCAATCATGTACTCAAACCACTAATTAGCCTTCACAAAAGAACTGTCAAAGTAACGATAGGTCAACCATCCTCACTGGTAGATTCAGTCTATAAGCAATCAGGCATTCTCCCATTCAAAGCCAAACTTCTATACAATAAGGGACTCTTTATGCATAAGATACTCCATGAAAAGGCTCCACTTTCTCTGACAAATATGTTCACTTTTAACGACTATCGACATTCTCATGAAATAAACCTCCCGTTTGCAATGATTAATCTATACAAATCTAGTTTGGCGTATTCCGGAGGTTGGCTATGGAACCATATTCCTGAAGAACTTAAAAATCAATCAAACTTTAAAAATTCAAGTCTAATTTTCAAAAATATCCAATGAATGTCTTAGATTTGACTCCACTATACCCTAAAATGTCTTAATAATTCTCAATTCAGGTTTAGTTTAACAAATATGTGATGAATGTTCGAAGTTGACTCAACTCCACACAAATTGCGTTGATCATCCTGTGCCATTAATGTGTTTTTCAAAGCATTTCGCAGGGGTGTTCATCTATGTCTACTTCATTGTCTTCTCTCCCTTTATCTCTGCCGATCTATCGCCAGTCGCTCGGTCGGTCGGTCGGTCTGTCTGTCTGTCTGTCTCTCTCTCTCCCCCCCCCCCCCCCCCCCCCCCCCTGCACTGATCATTTTTCTTGTTGTTATGGGTGGTGGTGGTGGTGGTGGTGGCGTTTATTGGTTTCTTTTTTTCTTCTCTTCTTCTTTTCTGACTAAGGTTCTCGTGCAAGTAATTGCTGTATTTTTTTTTCATGTATTTTGTTTGATTTGTTTTTTACTACATATCGATTTTTTTTCTTGCCCAGAGGGCTGGATGTAAAAAAAAGTATGCATTACTTAGTCCGCTATACTCTTAAAGTAAAATTCGTTCGTTCGTTCGTTCGTTTGTTCGTTCGTTCGTTTTCTCTCTCTCTCTCTCTATCTCTATCTCTCTCTCTCTCTCTCTCTCTCTCTCTCTCTCTCTCTCTCTCTCTCTCTCTCTGTGTGGATTTCTCTTATAGTGAGTTCTGTCTTTCTCTCCTTACTTCCCTCCTTCCCTCTCTCTGTGTCTCTGTGTCTGTCTGTCTGTCTGTCTGTCTGTCTCTCTCTCTCTCTCTCTCTCTCCTCTCTCTCCTTCCTTCCCTCTCTCTCGCTCTCTCCTTGGCTTTGGATTTCGATTGTAACGAGTTCTATCTCCTTCTCCTTCCTTCCCTCGCTTCCTCTCTCTGTGTCTCTATGTCTTTCTCTCTGTCTCTCTGTCTCTCTCTCTCGCCGCCTCTCTTTCTCTCGCCGTCTCTCTTTCTCTCGCCGTCTCTCTCTCTCTCTCTCTCTCTCTCTCTCTCTCTCTCTCTCACACACACACACACACACACACACACACACACACACACACACACACACACACACTGTGAAGTGTTATTTTGGTGGAGCTTCACAAAATAATCAATTTTTAGTGCTTACTACAATTCATCCCCCGCCCCCCCCCCCCCCCCCCCCCCCCCCCCCCCCCCCCCAATTGCAATTGCAGTGGCTATTATACGAATGGCAGTACAGATAATAATCATCTACAAATTATTTGCCAGTAAATTGAGTTGTGTGCGGACAAGTGGGTATTGCAGTGTTACTGAATGCAAAGAGCGGGTCCAATGCATACTGATGTATTTCAACCCTCTGTTTGTTTATTTGTTTGTTCGTTTTTTTGTTGTTGTTGTTTTTGTTTGTGTATTTGTTTGTTCGTTTGTTGTTGTTGTTTTTTGCCTGTGTATCAGCACATTTGTTCTTAACTGCTTGTTGGTGTAAAAAAAAAAAGCAGATTTCTGGGTCTCGATTGGAACAGATGTTCGCATTTGTTTTATATAACGAAGGACTCTATGAACACAGAGTCAAGTGGACTGTACCTTCAAAACTAATAAAAAAAAAAAGAAAGGAAAATGAAGACACAGGCTTACAATTACAGAAACAGACAACAGTTTCCATTCGAATCAACGTGGTTATCATCATTATTATATTACTATTTTTCTTATATATATTATTTATCTTCATCATCATCATTTTTTCATTATAATCATCATTGTTGTTGTCGTTGTTGTTTTTATTGTCGCTGTTGTTGTTACTGTTGGTATAGTAGTAGTAGGAATAGTGGTAGTGGTGGTAGTAGTAGTAGTAGTAGTAGTAGTAGTAGTAGTAGTAGAAGTAGTAGTAGTAGCAGTAGTAGTAGTAGTACTAGTAGTTGTAGTAAAAGCGCCAGGAAAAAAAAAAAATGTTGATAGCGGAAGGACATCTGGGAGTCATGAGCTGGATGCGGCCCGGC
>JADBJO010008216.1:35000-55000 GCA_016801955.1 Conus betulinus | reverse complement strand
TTTACAACAGTAAGCAGATCAAATGATTCAAAGATGATAAAATCACATGACAATGACCTAGAAGAATTACAAAAATATCTGTTCAGATTTAGATATCAGCCTTCTGGACGTTCATTCTGTGTTCGTGTCACTTAGGCAATTGAAACACGCAGCCACCCGTGGAATTGACCGTGTAGATGGTAAAATTCTAAAGCTCTCTGCACCCGTTATCGCAGCAGAAACGTTAACTTACATTTGCAACCTCTGTGTAGATAAACAATGCCTTCCAGATACCTTAAAAAAAGCAAGAATTATACCAATATACAAATCAGGAAACGCTACTATCCATTAAATTATAGACCTATTTCGATTTTATATGTTCTTTCTAAGCCATTTAAAAACTCTGCATTAATAAGTGTCTCTATTCCCATGCAATAAAAATATGATTTAATCCACCCAAATCGATGTCTCGTCTCTATTCCCATGCAATAGAATATGATTTTAAACCACCCAAATCAATCAGGGTTCAGAGAAAAACCATTTGTGCCACACAGTACTAACTAAACTAAGAGATAGATGGCTCTTAAACATGAACTACAAAACAATTTCAGGATTTTTTTTTTTTTTGTAGATTTCGCAAAAGCTTTCGACGTTATAAATCATGAACTTTTACTCAGAAAATTAACTTTTTATCGGCTATCATACAAAACACTGATTTCATCTTTTCCTTCCAACAGACAACAAATGTTTCCGTAACACGTACAATTCTAATTCTCTTCTCAACAAATTTGGAGTCCCATAAGGGTCAGTATTAGGTCTTCTGTTGATTTCATTTTACATCAGTGATCTGCCATCGTACTTGAAAATAAACAGCGAAATGTTCGCTGATGATACAACTTTAGACACAAGTAATTCTGACGCCCAACAGGTTTGCAGTGACACCCAAGAAAAAACATCAATCTTTTTGTTAAATGGACACGATTTAATCATATGGCTCTCCATCCTCAAAAAACTAAATTCATGATGATACTTACAAGACAGAAACGTCAAACTCTACGCCAAAATCTACCAGTGCTTTGCATTCCTAATGAAAAAATCGAAGAAGCATCCAGTCACAAAGTCTTAGGAATAACAATAGATAATAATCTAACTTGGTCCAAACACTTTGAGTTTTATCTAGAAATGTCGCAAGAAAACTACATCTTCTAAAAAAAAATTAAGAACTTCTTAAATTTGCATGCAGGAAAGCTATTTTTCACTCTTGTAGTCAGCCTATTATCGACTATGCCTCAACACTTTGGGACTCAGCGTGCAATCATGTACTCAAACCACTAATTAGCCTTCAAAAAAGAACTGTCAAAGTAACGATAGGTCAACCATCCTCACTGGTAGATTCAGTCTATAAGCAATCAGGCATTCTCCCATTCAAAGCCAAACTTCTATACAATAAGGGACTCTTTATGCATAAGATACTCCATGAAAAGGCTCCACTTTCTCTGACAAATATGTTCAACTTTTAACGACTATCGACATTCTCATGAAAATAAACCTCCGTTTGCAATGATTAATCTATACAAATCTAGTTTGGCGTATTCCGGAGGTTGGCTATGGAACCATATTCCTGAAGAACTTAAAAATCAATCAAACTTTTAAAAATTCAAGTCTAATTTTCAAAAATATCCAATGAATGTCTTAGATTTGACTCCACTATACCCTAAAATGTCTTAATAATTCTCAATTCAGGTTTAGTTTAACAAATATGTGATGAATGTTCGAAGTTGACTCAACTCCACACAAATTGCGTTGATCATCCTGTGCCATTAATGTGTTTTTCAAAGCATTTCGCAGGGGTGTTCATCTATGTCTACTTCATTGTCTTCTCTCCCTTTATCTCTGCCGATCTATCGCCAGTCGCTCGGTCGGTCGGTCTTCTGTCTGTCTGTCTGTCTCTCTCTCTCCCCATCTCCCCCCCCCCCCCCCCCCCCCCTGCCCCCTGATGATTTTTCTTGTTGTTATTGGTGGTGTGGTGGTGGTGGTGGTGGCGTTTATTGGTTTCTTTTTTCTTCTTTCTTCTTTTCTGACTAAGGTTCTCGTGCAAGTAATTGCTGTATTTTTTTCATGTATTTTGTTTGATTTGTTTTTTACTACATATCGATTTTTTTCTTGCCCAGAGGGCTGGATGTAAAAAAAAGTATGCATTACTTAGTCCGCTATACTCTTAAAGTAAAATTCGTTCGTTCGTTCGTTCGTTTGTTCGTTCGTTCGTTTTCTCTCTCTCTATCTCTCTATCTCTATCTCTCTCTCTCTCTCTCTCTCTCTCTCTATCTCTCTCTCTCTCTCTCTCTCTCTCTGTGTGGATTTCTCTTATAGTGAGTTCTGTCTTTCTCTCCTTACTTCCCTCCTTCCCTCTCTCTGTGTCTCTGTGTCTGTCTGTCTGTCTGTCTGTCTGTCTCTCTCTCTCTCTCTCTCTCTCTCTCTCTCTCCTTCCTTCCCTCTCTCTCGCTCTCTCCTTGGCTTTGGATTTCGATTTGTAAACGAGTTCTATCTCCTTCTCCTTCCTTCCCTCGCTTCCTCTCTCTGTGTCTCTATGTCTTTCTCTCTGTCTCTCTGTCTCTCTCTCTCGCCGCCTCTCTTTCTCTCGCCGTCTCTCTTTCTCTCGCCGTCTCTCTCTCTCTCTCTCTCTCTCTCTCTCTCTCTCTCTCTCTCACACACACACACACACACACACACACACACACACACACACACACACACACACTGTGAAGTGTTATTTTGGTGGAGCTTCACAAAATAATCAATTTTTAGTGCTTACTACAATTCATCCCCCCCCCCCCCCCCCCCCCCCCCCCCCCCCCCCCCCGTCCCCCCTCAATTGCAGTGGCTATTATACGAATGGCAGTACAGATAATAATCATCTACAAATTATTTGCCAGTAAATTGAGTTGTGTGCGGACAAGTGGGTATTGCAGTGTTACTGAATGCAAAAGAGCGGGTCCAATGCATACTGATGTATTTCAACCCTCTGTTGTTTATTTGTTTGTTCGTTTTTTTGTTGTTGTTGTTTTTGTTTGTGTATTTGTTTGTTCGTTTGTTGTTGTTGTTTTTTGCCTGTGTATCAGCACATTTGTTCTTAACTGCTTGTTGGTGTAAAAAAAAAAAGCAGATTTCTGGTCTCGATTGGAACAGATGTTCGCATTTGTTTTATAACGAAGGACTCTATGAACACAGAGTCAAGGTGGACTGTACCTTCAAACTAATAAAAAAAAAAAGAAAGGAAAATGAAGACACAGGCTTACAATTACAGAAACAGACAACAGTTTCCATTCGAATCAACGTGGGTTATCATCATTATTATATTACTATTTTTCTTATATATATTATTTATCTTCATCATCATCATTTTTTCATTATAATCATCATTGTTGTTGTCGTTGTTGTTTTTATTGTCGCTGTTGTTGTTGTACTGTTGGTATAGTAGTAGTAGGAATAGTGGTAGTGGTGGTAGGTAGTAGTAGTAGTAGTAGTAGTAGTAGTAGTAGTAGAAGTAGTAGTAGTAGCAGTAGTAGTAGTAGTACTAGTAGTTGTAGTAAAAGCGCCAGGAAAAAAAAAAATGTTGATAGCGGAAGGACATCTGGGAGTCATGAGCTGGATGCGGCCCGGCCCCTTTAGAGAGTACGGAGTTCAGGGCCGAAACACTTGTCTGAGGGGGATTTCTTCTCTGAAGACCTGCTGTCAAGCTCTCCTTAGAGTTTCTTCGTACTTGTTGTTTGTTGTTGTTGTTGTTGTTGTTGTTGTTAGTGAAAGTAATGGTAGTAAAGATAGTGATATCTTTATCATCATCATCATCATTATCATTACTATTATCATTTTTGTTGTTGTTGTTATCACCATGATTATTATAACATCTATTATTATAATTGTTGAGAATGTTTACATGGCGCCTGTTCTCGGTTGGAGATTAAGCTCTAAGCGCTTTACAATCCACACTGTCGTTTGTACACAACGGGCTGTCTACCTGGGTAGAGCCTCGTGAAGAGCTGCCTGCCGGCGCTTCATTCAGTCGTTCCCCGTGTCATTCAGTCAGTATCATTCGCTCAATTTCTTCATTCATTCCTTCGATTTTGCGCACATGGTACACGCTATCTGTAACACGACATCCACACCAACGGCCAAACTGGCCTCTCAAGCGAAAGTTGGGGGTGGGATTTTACGTGTGTGCAAGAGGAAAAAAAGAAGAAAAAGAAACACCCGAAGGTGCTGGGGAGGACCCAGAGAAGCACTGTCTTCACCTGCCTTTAGAGCTCTGTGGGCTCTGCAGTCATGAAACACGGGCTGGTACACCCATGGGGACGCTACTTTAAGGCTGTTATGAGTTGCATCCTGTAGTCTGATTTACCCCTGTTCTGGAGCAGTTACGTCCCTTGATACCTTAATGGAGTGTCCTGCGCGTGCCTGCACCCATCGTCAACACAGCGCAGGCCCCGAGGGTGGTATAGGACTGCTCTAAAGGCAGATGAAGACAGTGCTTCTCTGGGGTCTCTCCCAGCACCTTCGGGTGTTTCTTTTTCTACGTGTGTGCAAGATGTTATACTTGCGTTCACACACGGAACCTCGGTTCACAGTCTCATTAGAAGGACTAACTAATGTCTTATCACTGATGCCTTAACCATGCGACGCCATCCTTCCTCGTTTACGCTCATAGTTGTGTGTAAGGTAAGGTCATGTTGCTTACAGCCCAGCTGACCGCAAAGGGCCATATCAGGGCCGTCACCGCGTCGTAATCTTTGTCTTGTGTTTCCAATACTGTTTTTCTGAACGTCTCAAAGCTTGGGACTTCTCCCTAGGAAGAATCAGCCGTGGCAGGGTGTCAGTGGTGTATACTATGAGAACTAACTGCAAAAATGAATGAAGATGACCGATCATGATTTTTCTTTTTTTTTCTTTTTTTTTTTTTTTTCTTTTTCACAGAACTAAAAGCGGGATCTTCCTGTGGCAGTAAAGATGACTGTAACACGGGACTTGCCTGTGAATCTGGTTTATGCAGTGAGTTTGCACACAAACATCATGTCAGTCTTAACTGCACGCATCTGCATTCAGGAAGTTTGACGTTTCATGCAGTGAGTTTGCACACAACATCATGTCAGTCTTAACTGCACGCATCTGCATTCAGGCAGTTTGACGTTTTATGCAGTGAGTTTGGACACAACTTCATGTCAATACGCTAGAACACGTCTGCATGTTAAACAAACTGACGGTTCATGAGTAGTGAGTACTGTACAAAATATCATGTCAGTACATGGCCACACACTTGTATTCAGGCAAGCTGACACTTCAAGCAGCCAGTTTTGACACAACGTTGTGTCAGTACACTAGCCCACATCTGCATTCAGACAGGTTGACGTTTTATACAGTGAGTTTTGTATTATATATCAACACACTAGCACACGTCTGCATTCAGACACATTGACGTTGTATACAGTGAGTTTTGTATTATATCAATACACTAGCCCACATCTGCATTCAGACAGACGGACGTTTTATACAGCGAGTTTTGACACATCATTATATCAGTACACTAGCACACATAGTACATCCGCATTCAGACAGACGGACGTTTTATACAGCGAGTTTTGACACAACAGCGTGTCGGTATAACTGCACACATCTGCATTCAACCAAACTGACCTGGATTCAACTGCTACCCCGACTTTCTCCCTCTAGGGTTTCTAGTCTCCTCATTCCCCCACCCCCACCCCCATCACCCCTATTTCGCTTTCTCTTACCTCTCTGTCCTCCACTTTTCCCCATCTATCCCAACATACTGTCATAGACATATCACTTACACATCCCTGTCTATTTTCTCCTCTCTCTCTCTGTCTGTCTGTCTGTCTGTCTCTGTTTATGTCTGTCACACACACACACACACACACACACACACACACACACACACACGCACGCACGCACGCACGCACGCACGCACGCACGCACGCACGCACGCACGCACGCACGCACACGCACACGCACACACATACACACACACACTCTCTCTCTCTCTCTCTCTCTCTGTGTGTAACATGCACACATAAACACACACACACACACACACACACACACACACACACACACACACACACACACACACACGCACACACGCACGCACGCACGCACGCAAAAACACACACACACACACACACACACACACACACACACACACACACACACACACACACACCCCTGCATTTACCTTTCACCCACTCTTTCACACACACACACACACACACACACACACACACACACACACACACACACACACACACACACACACACACACAGCTGCCTACAATAGGCGCTGTCAACAGGACTTCCCCACTGTGGACAGCGAGTCCAAAGAGACAACAGCGCTGCTGTGATGCAACTTCACCAGGTAGAACAGTCCAGTACAACTATTTCCCATGTGACCGGACCAAACGTCAGTGGAGACTTGACTGTGTGTGTGTGTGTGTGTGTGTGTCTACAGCGCTGTTTGTTTCTGACCACCCTGTGAACGCTTGCCTTCTACTCATGTTGTTGTTGTTGTCGTGCCCTGGCCAAAAGACTCCAGGGATCATCCGAACAGCCAAAGTACTTGAACACTATGGTACAAATGCATCAGCTGGGGATGAGAACATTTACGTGTGTGGCCATATTTGATTACCCCGCCACGTGGGCAGCCACACTCCGACTTCGGGGGGTTTGGGAGACTGATAATGTTATGCTATGGGCTTGCCACAACTGAAGACAGTCCCCGCATAACTATGCAGAGCATAACAACATTTTGATGTAGCCTTGGTGTTCTAGCCTATGTCAGTTGGCCTGACACAGCTTTCAGCCGAGGCGTTCTACTAATGAATCTGTGAATCTCAACATGAAATCATGGTGACAGCTATCCCCAGGCCGTCTTATTGTAAGAACAAAAATGGCAGAGTGTGAACAAAAACCAGCTGAATTGACGTTTCAGACAACCTTTTTTCTTTTTTTTTTTAAGCGATAATATAGTAATTCAACCTTTTTTTCTTTTTAAACGATAATATAGTAATTCACACAGGGTGCTGCGATTAGGTACAAAGTTTTCCGCGATATTAACACGATAACATTTTTTTCATTCCGATCTACCAAATGAGAATAACATAGGTGATGTACGAGTCCATTGGATCTGTGGTGCTGTGACACCAGTTTTTGAGGTTGCATCACACAAGTGAATGCGTTCAGACATCTGTCTAAAAGTATCTTTATGCCAGAATGTATGACAACTTTTGCGCACAAAACAAACACAGACGATAACCTTTTGATGACATAAATTCATTCAGGGTATTGACGATCGTGATTCACTTTCGCACGCAATGGTTCTTGTGTTTTTATCACTTGTGCAAGAGATGGCACTTGTGTAACTGGCACTTGTGCAGGAAATGTTTTGGGGTAATCTTGCTGGTAATGGTCCCAGAGATAGCATTTGTTACTTGTGCAATAATCGCTGTTGTCATTTTTATGGTAATGGCACTTGTCACGTGTGCTGACGATAATTGCGCTTTCAACGCGTGAAAATGATGGGTAAAGCGTGTTTCCTTGCTGTTCGGATCCTGGTTTTGACCGATGTTTCTTGTTAGATTTGTGTTTAAAAAACAGAACTGGAGGTAGGACAGAGCTGCTATGCCAATGCTGAATATTGCGCGGCTGGAGCCGTGTGTGAATCTGACATGTGCAGTGAGTACACGTTCCTCTGTGTGTGTGTGTGTGTGTGTGTGTGTGTGTGTGTGTGTGTGTGTGTGTGTGTGTGTGTGTGTGTGTTTTCATGTGTGTGTGTGTTTGTATTTTCATGTGTGTGTGTGTGTGTGTGTGTGTGTGTGTGTGTGTGTGTGTGTGTGTGTGTGTATTGCCAATGACTAGGTAATTATCTACTATTTCTTCTTCCAGTCCAAACCTATTATTCATTTGTTATTTGTTTCTGTCTCACTGTCTGTCTTTCTGTCTGCCTACCTCTGTTTTCGGTCTGTTTGTCTGTCTATCCATCTGTCGCTCTCTGTCTGTCTGTCTTTCTGTCTTTCTACCTCTCTGTCTGTCTCTGTCTGTCTGTCTGTCTCTGTCTCTGTCTCTCTCTCTCTTTCTCTCTCTCTCTCTTCTGAGAGTGAGAGAGAGAGAGGAAGAGAGAGAGAGGGCGAAAGGCACACACACACACACACACACACACACACACACACACACACAGATATATAATATATATATATATATATATATATTCAGGCACATATGTTCTCTTTGTTTTTTTTTTCCTTTAACCTTTAATTTTTTTTTACTTTCAGAGCTGAATTATTAAGATATATATATGTTCTCTTTGATCTTTTTTACCATTGATCGTTTATTACTTTCAGAGATCAACACTGGGCAGAACTGTGCCAAGAATCAGGATCTTTGCGTGCTTGGAAACACGTGTTCAGGTGCAATTTGCAGTAAGTGTGTGCCTTGATTTTATAACATGATCTTTTGTCAGAGAGCACGTGTTCAGGTGTGACTTGCAGTAAGTGTGTGCCTTGATTTTATAACATGATCTTTGTCAGAGAGCACGTGTTCAGGTGTGACTTGCAGTAAGTGTGTGTGCCTTGATTTTATAACATGATCTTTGTCAGAGAGCACGTGTTCAGGTGTGACTTGCAGTAAGTGTGTGTCTTGAGTTTGTAACATGACCTTTGTCAGAGAGCGCGTGTTCAGGTGTGACTTGCATAAGTGCGTGTCTTGAGTATGTAGCATGACCTTTGTCAGAGAGCGCGTGTTCAGGTGTGACTTGCAGTGAGTGTGTGTCTTGATTTATAACACGACCCTTTGTCAGAGAGCACGTGTTCAGGTGTGACTTGCAGTAAGTGTGTGTCTTGAGTTTGTAACATGACCTTCGTCAGAGAGCACGTGTTCAGGTGTGACTTGCAGTAAGTGTATGTCTTGATTTTATAACATGACCTTTGTCAGAGAGCGCGTGTTCAGGTGCAACTTGCAACAAGTGTGTGTCTTGATGACGTCGCGATCTTTGTCAAGGAACACATGTTCAGGTGTAACAGGCAGTACATTTGTGTGTGTTGATATTGAAATAACCTTTTTTCAGGGAACGCGTATTCATGTGTATGTTGCAGTAAGTGTATGTATGATCCTGACGTGACCTTTACCAAAGAACCCGTGTTCAGATGTAGCTTGCAATGCGTGCGTGTGTTGATGTTGACCTGACCTTTGTGTAAGGAACACGTGTTCAGGTACACGTTGCAGTAAGTGTGTGAATGAATGGATGGTGACATCATCTGGGTCAGGTGGGGTATAACATGCAGTGAGTGGGTGTGTGTGTTGATGATGATAGGACCTTTACAAGGAAGGAGGTGTCCAGATGTATCTTTCTGTACGTGCGTGTGTTGAGGATGATAGAACCTTTTACCAGGGAATAAGTATTTAGGTGTAACGTGCATTAAGTGTGTGTGTTGATGATTACGGGCACTTTACCTGGGAATAAGTGTTCAGGTGTCACGTGCAATAAGTGTGTGTATTGATGATCACGGGCACTTTACCAGGGAATTCATGTTCAGGTTTAACTTGCAGTAAAGGTGTGTGTTTATGATGATAAAACCTTTACTAGGAAATACGTGTTCAGGTGTAACTTTCAGTAAGAGTGTATGATGATGTTGACATGACGTTTGCCATGGAAACAGTGTAAAGGTGTAACTTGCAGTGAGTGCGTGTGTGTTGTTGAAGAGACTTTTACCAGAGACTATGCGTAACTTGTAACAATTGTGTGTGTCTGTCGGAAACATATGCTCACGTGTAATTTGCAGTAGGTAGGCGTGTCGCCAGTGATATCACAAATGTATGTTGCTAGCAATATCAGCTGATGCACGAACCAACGCGAGTTCATGATTCTAATTGTCAAAGCAATACTTTGTTTGATAAACAGTTTGGCTTAACCCATTTGGTAATGACATCTCACACACAGGAGGCACTATTTCTTTGTTGTTGTTGTTGTTGTTTCTGTTGTTGTTGTTGTTGTTGTGGTTGTTGTTTTGTCGGCTTTTTGTACAAAAGGCACTGGGAGCAGTCGACGTGAAACGCAAAAGTATTCCATGTACAAAATCCACAACAATTGATATGCAGGTGTTATTGATGGTAAGGTTAGGTGTAAAATACAGTCTATATTCAAATAGCTTAGCGAAGAGGCTGACAACATTTTATGCATATATCGCACGAACGGATTTTGTGCGTGTGAGTCGTAGAACTATTATACAAAAGGAATTGAGCTCTGATGTATTAGCGGATGTTACTAGAAGATTTGGGGATGTTGGGATCTACTAAAATAATTGTGGGATGTTAATATATCGACACTGCAACTGACTAATGACTAAGATTCCTATGTACCGTTATCGAGAGAGAGAGAGAGAGAGAGAGAGAGAGAGAGAGAGAGAGGAGAGAGAGAGAGAGAGAGAGAGAGAGAGAGAGAGAGAGAGAGAGAGAGAAGAGAATCATTCAGTCAGAGATTCGAGGCAGAAAGTGAGCAAGTGTAGGTTCATGTTCAGAAACATACCAAACCGAAGATAGGTTGAGGCAGAATATAATATAACATCCTTTCAATAAACAGGCCCTTAGAATTTACACATATATTTATTTTGACTACAAGTTATAACAGACATTCTCAGGAACTCTGACTTTCAACTAAGACCTTCTCTGTCTAGACTAATAAAAATAGATACACAAAAACACAGAACTCACATACCTTAACACCATGATCACTGTGGCCAGGCCCGAAGGCCGAGAGGCCCAGCAACACCTTGACTCACTAGAGGATGCCAGGGAGGGGAGTTTTTTTTGGAAGTTGATATCTTTAGTTTATATATAGCTTTTGCCTGAGTGTGAATTGAATGAATAACTGTGTAGCGTGGCACGTCTTTGACACAGTCAGAGAACGCCAGGCACTGGACATTATCGAGGTCTGGTTTTCATTTCTGACCCACTGCTCAGGGATGGGGGTGAAGGGGGAGGGGCGTAGCAATGTGAGGGGGGGGGGGGGAGCAGGAGAGGGGATCTAGCATGTCAATGTATCCGGGTAGGTAATGAACGGATGTACCGCTCGGGGAAGGGGGGGGGGGTGGGGGGGGGGAGGAGGGGGCTTAGAATGTCTCTCAGGCGTCACGCTATAGATCAAGGCAATCAATGGCTCGGTCCATCCTGGGTAGGTAGAATGACCGGATGTAACTGCTCGGGGAGGAGGGGATGACACTGGAGAGGCTCAGAATGTCTCTCAGTGTGTGTGTGTGTGTGTGTGTGTGTGTGTGTGTGTGTGTGTGTGTGTGTGTGTGTGTATCTCCTATGTATATCACTCTGTGATAATTGCTCCCACCTCCCTTAAAAAATGTCCTCATTTTTGCAATAATTGGAGATGAGAAGGGAAGGGCTGGATCATTTATAAAATACGGTTGTGACTTCATATTTCAGTACAGGAATGGCATACGATCGGGATGTTTGGGGTTAGGGAATGTTAGACGCCTTTAGTCATGCATAAAATTATTTGAAATCTGCATAGACACTGCATTGCACATAGCTGTAGCCAGCATCACCATTTGTCACACGCCAATGAGTCCATTTTCTCTGGGAGGATAAGCAGTAATATGTAACTGCGTTTCATTTGTCACTTCGAATCAAGCAAGAGTCATGTCACATATGGGTGAAAGTGTCACAGCACAGCACTTGAGTCACAGTGTGATCGACATTTTGTTGCAGATTAGGTACAGTTTTCTAGAGACAGTTCACACGCCATTTAGCGTAACTTATGTGCGGCGTTGAAAGGAATGGGTTAAAATTTTGAGCATCCCTAGCTCATAGTCACTCTGTAAGCAGATATGTCGTAAGCAGATATGTCGATTGAACATTGTGGTGCGGAAGTCAGTCGTGGATGGAAGAACGTGCGGCGTTATGAAGTCACCACACGTCGTCCTCACACAGTGAAGTGACGGCGTGTCCATCGGTGAGGGTCAGATGGCGTTATGATGTCACCACACGTCGTCCTCACAGTGAAGTGACGGCGTGTCCATCGGTGAGGGTCAGATGGCGTTATGATGTCACCACACGTCGTCCTCACAGTGAAGTGACGGCGTGTCCATCGGTGAGGGTCAGATGGCGTTATGATGTGTCACCACACGTCGTCCTCACAGTGAAGTGACGGCATGTCCATTGGTGAGGGTCAGATGGCGAATGCTGCCACATCAGGCATGATGGCCTGGAATCACGTTGTGGGGAGACTGCCCACATTGGGGAGGGTGATCACTTTGCAGAAAGTCTGGCGTAATGCTTGCCGGTGCTCAACACGGAGGTATACAGGTGATTTCCAACCTCCTTGGTCGGAAACGGTGATCACGTACCCACAGCTGGTCAATATGACGTAGACAACGGATATTGTGACAAAGTAGGTATGCTATTTAGCTGATGTATGTGCAATGCTTTATCTCGTAGGAATGGGGAGGGGGGGGGGGGGGGGGGGTAGACCAAATGGAGAGATAGAGAACTATAAAGTGCAATCGCATGCCATCCGAGTTCAATCACATGTAGCCAGCGTACATTCATAATGGAATGAGCTACAAAATCGTAAAAAATAATGTCAATGCAAACATGCAAGGCAAAGAGAAATGAATTCCAACATGTAGCTCACTCAAAACTGCAAAATACAAGAGAAAGGCAAATAATACAACCTTCGGTGAAAACAGAACACATCATACCACATTCACAATAAGACAAAGAACTAGTGATAAGTAAGCCCTGAAATTAAAAAAAAGATCCCAGTACTGAGAGGGCATAGTAAGCATCAGTGATGAAGGGAGTTTAAAACAAATCATTCACGACAAATGCAAATCATTTCACGGCAAAGGCAAAATAATGCGACATACGTACGATCCGACATAATGTAATGAAAAAGGACAAAGAACACATCATCGGCGATTGATACCAATGAACAGTAACAAAACAAAAATAAAAAATCAATGAGTCGGACCTGGAAAAAAGACGATGCCAAACAAAAACACAACAGAAAATCAACACACAATCAAGAAGGGAATGCAAGGGAAAATTCACGAACACTTCCACGAATTGTGAGACGTGTACCAGATTGCAAGGAATGCGTGAGGCACTGCTTTGGTTTCTGAACTGGAAGTGATCACACTGGGAGCCCGATAATAGTTTGAGATTACAAAAGGGGTCACGAAAGAAATGCCACTTAATGTTGTGAGTGAAAGGTGTAATAAACATATTATCAAAGAGAATTGCATGCAAGACTAGAAATAAATTCAAAAATAACACCTTGACATAACTAAACGAAACACAGATAAATCAGTAAGCATCTTCATGAACTGTGCATACAGAGTGAGTGAAAACAAAAGACAAAAAGTGAAGTATTTTAAGTGGCGTTTTAAATGGAACAAACAGTGGACTATTTGGCTTGCAAAACCCATACATATCTCAACCATATACCGCCCAACAAGTTAAAGCAAGGGTAGATTATGGTCTCCGGATATGGTCTTCTACTTGATCATAACAGGAATACACAAATCTTACTTACAGAGTAGGTAACACACGGCAGAGCTTAAGTGATTATCTAAGTGATGTCTTTTATAAACTGTGATATTCCCAAAAAAAAACTGAAAGTGGCCTTCGAAATAATCATAGACTGCGAAACAATCATAGACTGCATATGATAAAACTCTCTCCTTTTGAATAAATATGTCATTTATGTTACTGGGACGATGAGTTCACATGTTCTTTACATACAGCAGCATCATTGATGAATCGGAACCTGGCTAATAGCCGGACAGAACAAAGCAGTAACTTGCTTAACAAAAAGAAAAAGCAACAGTGAATATGTTAGACAACACCTGCAGTGACGAATGAAGATGAACAATGATGAACATGAAGATGATGACCATGGCCATGGACAATGAGATGAATATGGTTTGTGGTGACAGAAACAACTCATGCATGATCCGATGAACGAAAAAATGGATGACACATAAGCATGCAGACACGTCGTTACGTCAACGAAACATAAGGATCCTTAACACGACACAAACACGATGAATGCGCATATTCACAAGGATGATCGCTTGCGCTGTGTACACGAAATGCGACCAGATGTGTAACGTGACGCTAATAAACGATGTGGAACAAAAGAGAGACCGAAAGCAGCTCCAACAATATTTGAATGGATACGTTTTGCAAAACCTGCTCATCAGTGTGCACCACCCGCATTAAATTAACAGATAATCCGAGAAAAAAAAAATGTATGGATAAAGTTGTGAGTTGGTCCGTGCGAATGTGAGAAGTCACATCATTCTGACATCGAAAAGTACGTAAGCGTAAAGACGAACGCGCAGTCGCTCCGAAAAACAAAAATAAGCCGCAGAGGTAGAAGGAAAAATTGTCCGTTGATTCTGCAGCAGTTCCTGAAACACTCAAAAAACGTGTTAATAATATCCAAACATAAACAAAACACTGAATGAAACAAAAGTACTTGACAAATATTACGATTAATGGTCCTTGACGGGGGGGGGGGGGGGGGGGGGGGGGGGGGGGGGGGGGGGGGGGGGGGGGGGAGAGGAGGGGAGATGCCAGTGATCGGCACAAATGAAATCATCTGAACGTTGACACATGGGCCTGATGTATTACCAGCAGGAGAGTCGCCAGCGCATAATTCTCAAATACAATGCTGAGTAATAAATTGTAGTACGTAGTCTCATAAGGTTCACAATCAACTGGCGCGAAGGAGATATATTACCAGCAGGAGAGTCGCCAGCGCATAACTCTCAAATACAATGCTGAGTAACAGAACAATATATACAGAGGCAGGCAAGATTCTGGACCGTAGCACTTGGTCATGCGGCATTTGCGCCGTATAGTAGTAGTAGAAGTAGTAGTAACAGCCATGTAGTATTGTGAAGTCATGAGGCGTAATGTGCCGTTAGGAGTAATAGCAGTGGGCGGAGGAGTAGGATTATGTACAGTGGGTTGTCAGCGCCCAGTAGTGTGCCATAATAAACCGACCGTGGATCAAGGGAAAGGGAGGTGGACCATGAATAATGACAATAAACGAACAGAGACAACACCGACCTTGCAGGAATATTCAAAACGAACACATGTGGGCGTTTGAATTGTATAGCAATAGCAAAGCCTAATTAGCAGCTGAAATAGAGTAATAAGCGTATCTGTTTACACATGAACGGTAAGTAGACTGATAATAAACGTGGTACGTTTAGAACTGGAGCATGATTTTGTCACTGATCGTGGACATTGCTGTCGAGACGAATCAGACAAACAAGACGCGATAAGAGGATCTGACATGTCAATGACACGGGAAAATGTGCAGGGTATAGGTCAGTCAGGCGATGAACTTCGACACGGTCGACACCCGTTCTCAGTCTACACAATTGTTCCAATAGTGGTTATACGCCAGTAAAACCGGACCCGAATGGGGCTTGGGCTGGGTGTGGGTAGTGACTTGGGGGAGCAGCATAAGCGCCATTCAATCAGAAGAGAAATTGTTCCAGATCGATAGGCTGATGCAAGACATAACAAGGTGACAAAGAGGGAGAAAGAACAATAATCACACCAGCACAAACCAACAGCTGACGGGACGCTGTCAGTTTTGTACACATGCATGGTCAGACCCTCTAACCAACAACTATACACCTCGTGTGATCAATTTCAGTCTCCGGTCATCGAAGCCCTATTGGCCAGCCTTGCTAACCACAAACCATGGGAGCGGGTGGGAGAGGGTGAGAGTGGGGATCACGTAGATTCCAGTCCACTGAAAAGTTAGTGGCGTGAGGTGGGAAGGAACACTTGGCTGACAGATTAACAATAAATGACAATACACACATCGGAACGCTTCACTGGTACGAACTGGGTGCTTTCATTCAAATGACGTTCTTCTTATTATAGGCTGAAAAATGTCAGACACTGCGAAGCATAAAACGAAAATGAGACACGAGGAAAAATGGCGCTAAGCATACCAAACTTTTTTTTTTTTTTTTTTTTTTTTTTTTTTTTTTTTAAACGGCGGACATGATGTTCAACTTAATTCGGAGCGCTCGGTCGTCTGGCAGCTGGAGGCTAGCCGCTTGCTGGTGCGGGAGCAGAGCTGCCTTTTTCTTGTTAACAAGAATATTGACGTCATTTAAACGACGAAATGTGACGTGCGTCACTGAGCAAAAACAATTCCTGTTTTGGCAATTAACTATGCTATTTGTAAAGACGTATTTGGAGTAAATAAGTGTTAAACCGTTATTGAAAATGCAAAACAAACAAACACATCAATGTATTTTGTAAGCCAACGAGTCACGTTGATGACTGCTTTTATTTATAGTATTTAAACGAACGATTTGAAACGCTTAATATCTGATCAACTTGTCAAGCAACATATTTTACTATGCATTGTTTTTCTGAAAGGTGTGCGGATTATCATTGTTCTCTGTACGTGTGTTTGAAGTTATGTCTTGGTTACTTGAAGGAATGTTTAGAGAGAACTGAGTCAACGCAAAGCTAAATGTAACAAAGTTTAACAGGAGAGACTTTTTTTTTTGTTGTTTTTTTTTCAACAGATGTCCCTCAACTACACGTATCACTGCATGAATAAAGTACTTGATTGTACACATCAGGCTCAGCTTATTTTCACAGGATTAAACACAAAGCATTTATGCAAAATTGAACACTCATGATGAGAGGCACAAACAAGTAGGAAAAAAAAATGATATACTGTACTCTGAGCAAGAAAGTGGCGGACATAGTAAGTGCACTACTGTAGAACATGCCTAGCAAAGGAGAACGGGACAAACACTTCGGTTTTACGATAGTGAAGCGCCATAAACTGAGTGACATGTAATGGAAAGTGAGGAAGGAAAACGAACAATGGCATCACGTAAAGCGTTGCAAGTGATTGTTACAGCATTTAGATGAACAGTTGTAACAGTGATTATCACTTACTTTCAAACAGTTATGAGAGCAGGAGTGCATGACAGACTCGGTAACAAACTGGGCAGTTAGGTAACCTAATTCAAATGAAAACAACGTCCATCCTGTCCGTACTACACACACACACCAGGCCCACAGCCCTAGAGGACCGAGATCGCCTTAACTGGCAGAACGCGAGCAGGGTCAGTGAACCCGAAACACCCCGCTGGACCTTTTTTACGCCGGTTAACGGAGTGGCCGCACGTTGAGGAGGAGGAGTTAACGGTACAACATATTCGCAGGCGGGCGGCCCACTGCGTGGTAAAAGGAATCACCGGCGATGTGCAACTGAAAAGCCTGACTAGCAGGCCCATTTGTGAATTCTGCTATGATACCGCTCTAGAGTAATTCTTTTCTTTTCTTTCTTTTTCCTTTTTTTTTTTTTCAACCACCAGTTTTAGAGAATTATTCATCCACGACAATTATTCATCCATGCCGATGCACCTATTAAACAGAGTAGGTTCTGATGCAATTGTACGTACGGCCTGATGAGCTCAGATACCAGGGAGAGTATAGGTAGAGGCAAACACGCTTGGCTGCAGAGAGTGAGGAGAGGAGGATCGACTCGCATCTCCACCAACTATCGCACGAACGGATATTGTGCGTGTGGGTCGTAGAACTATTATACAAAAGGAATTGAGCTCTGATGTATTAGCGGATGTTACTAGAAGATTTGGGGATGTTGGGGATCTACTAAAGTAATTGTGGGATGTTAATATATCGACACTGCAACTGACTAATGACTAAGATTCCTATGTACCGTTATCGAGAGAGAGAGAGAGAGAGAGAGAGAGAGAGAGAGAGAGAGAGAGAGAGAGAGAGAGAGAGAGAGATGAAGCATTCAGTCAGAGATTCGAGGCAGAAAGTGAGCAAGTGTAGGTTCATGTTCAGAAACATACCAAACCGAAGATAGGTTGAGGCAGAATATAATATAACATCCTTTCAATAAACAGGCCCTTAGAATTTACACATGTATTTATTTTGACTACAAGTTATAACAGACATTCTCAGGAACTCTGACTTTCAACTAAGACCTTCTCTGTCTAGACTAATAAAAATAGATACACAAAAAACACAGAACTCACATACCTTAACACCATGATCACTGTGGCCAGGCCCGAAGGCCGAGAGGCCCAGCAACACCTTGACTCACTAGAGGATGCCAGGGAGGGGAGTTTTTTTTGGAAGTTGATATCTTTAGTTTATATAGCTTTTTGCCTGAGTGTGAATTGATAACTGTGTAGCGTGGCACGTCTTTGACACAGTCAGAGAACGCCAGGCACTGGACATTATCGAGGTCTGGTTTTCATTTCTGACCCACTGCTCAGGGATGGGGTGAAGGGGGAGGGGCGTAGCAATGGGGGGGGGGGGGGGGGGGGGGGGGGGGGGGCAGGAGGGGGAGGGGGGGGGGGGGGGGGGGGGGGGGGGGGGGGGGGGGGGGGGGGGGAACGGATGTACCGCTCGGGGAAGGGGGGGGGGGTGGAGGAGGGGCTTAGAATGTCTCTCAGGCGTCACGCTATAGATCAAGGCAATCAATGGCTCCGTCCATCCTGGGTAGGTAGAATGACCGGATGTAACTGCTCGGGGAGGAGGGGATGACACTGGAGAGGCTCAGAATGTCTCTCAGTGTGTGTGTGTGTGTGTGTGTGTGTGTGTGTGTGTGTGTGTGTGTGTGTGTGTGTGTATCTCCTATGTATATCACTCTGTGATACATATATCTAAACTTCAGCTTGTATCTATACAGAAAAAGGAGAAATCTCTTAGAAAACGCTCCACCTGATGTGATCTTTGAATTTCTGAAAGAGAATAGCAATTTTCATCTGATCTAAGATTTCACAGAGTAAAGATTTCTAGCAAACTCTCCGGTGTGTTTTTAGCATGCGTGTTTCAAAGGTTGTTGTGTGAATCAGTTTTTTTTTTTTCTTGTTTTATTTTATTTTATGTTATTTTCATTTTTGATAATAACTTGTGAATTGACTTTAACGAGGTGACAGCCCAGATATAGCCCTTTGCGGTCGGCTGGGCTATAAGCCACATCGGATGGACGTGCGTTTTCAGAGATCGAGCTGGGGGAAGACTGTAGTGCAGCCAGGCAGCAGTGTTTGGTGGGGATCTGCAGCGCTGCTGACAACGACACGTGCAGTGAGTGGCCTGCCTTCACCCTGGAAACACCCCTCTGTCTGCATGCATGCACACACACACACACACACGCACGCACGCACGCACGCACGCACGCACGTATGCACGCACGCACGCACGCACATACTCTCTCTCTGTCTGTCTCTCTCTCTCTGTCTTTCTTTCTCTCTGTCACGCACACACACACATACATACTCTCTTTATATATATCTCTGTCTCTCACTCTCTCTGTCTTTATTTCTCTCTGTCTCTCTTTGTCTCTCTGTCTCTCTCTCTCTCTCTCTCTCTCTCTCTCTCTCTCTCTCTCTCTCTCTCTCTCTCTCTCTCTCTTATATCTGGCATTTCTTCACACAGTAATTCTGATTAAGAATGCCCGCTTTGTCAAAATGAAAACGAAGATGAATCACATTTTGTTTCATGTTGTTCTGTTTTGAAAGATGTAAGAGCACAGTATATACCGTCTAAATTTTGGGGGAAATCCTAGTCAGTTTAGATTGACACTGCTCATGTGATCTAAGCGTGAAACGAACAATGAGAAACTCGATATATTTTGTATAAAACGTTTGAACTGCGTTATGTTACCGTGTCTTGAATGCATTTTGAAGATGTATAGATAATCATATAATTTTGTGGTTTTGTCAGATCTGATTACGTTTTTTTTTTAGATGCACTCCATAAGAGGCAATGGCCTACACGTGAATAAACTTTACGTCTCTCTCTCTCTCTCTCTCTCTCTCTCTCTCTCTCTCTCTCTCTATCTATCACACACACACACACACACACACACACACACACACACACACACACACACACACACACACAAATGCATACGG
>JADBJO010008216.1:25000-27500 GCA_016801955.1 Conus betulinus | reverse complement strand
CGATAGCCGGGCAAGGAATCAGAGAAAGATGCTGCATGCAAATAAGCATCAAGGCTGATCGTGCTTTTTTTTTTTTTTTTAACTTCTGACCTTTTTTTCTGTTGACTGTACAGGTTATTAGCGCATGCTGCCTGCAACTTAGCATCGAGGTGATCGCGTTTCACTGTTGATCTTTCTGTTGGTTGTCCAGGTTATCAGCGCATGCTGCATGAAGATCAGCATCGAGGTGATCGTGTTCATTGTTGACCTTTCTGCTGGTGTCCAGGTTATCAGCACATGCTGCATGAAGATCAGCATCGAGGTGATCGTGTTCACTGTTGACCTTTCTGCTGGTTGTCCAGGTTATCAGCGCATGCTGCATGAAGATCAGCATCGAGGTGATCGTGTTCATTGTTGACCTTTCTGCTGGTTGTCCAGGTATCAGCGCTGGTTTTCCTTGCACGACCGACGGTACCAATGTCCCCTGTCTGTCCGGGGCTTCCTGTTCGAATGGACAGTGTGGTGAGTCATAATAATGAGAAGAAGAAAGAAGAAGAAGAAAGAAGAAGGAGGAGGAGAGGAGGAGGAGGAGGAGGAGGAGGAGGAAGAGGAAGGGAAGAAGAAGAAGAAGAAGAAGAAGAAGAAGAAGAAGAAGAAGAAGAAAGAAGAAGAAGAACAACAACAGAACAACAACAACAACAACAACAACAACAACAACAAACAATAACAACAACAACAACAACAACAACAACAGAACGTTTATAAAGCGCTTTGCCAAAGGTTATAGGCGCTGACAATCCACACTCTCGTATACGCAACGGGCTGCCTACCTGGGTAGTGCCGACCAAAGAGCTGCCTGCCGACGCTTCATTCTGTCCTTTCCAGTGTCATCCAGTCAATATCGTTCACTCAGTTTCCTTATTTCCTTCATTCTTTCAATTTCTCACGAAGGGTGCATGCTATGTGTAACGTGTCATCCATACCAACGGCTAAACTGGCCTTTTCTTCCGAAAGGTAGTGATGGGATTTTACGTGTGTGTGAGATGTCATGTGTGCGTTCACACACAGAACCTCGGTTTATAGTCTCATTCGAAGAACTATTTGGGAAATGGAGTCTGAATTGTTAACTCCGAGGGAAAAATCTCCCTGTACCGAAACGGCCCGGCGGAGATTCGAACTTGCAACCCCAGGATCACGAAGATTACAAGAATCTCGCAGTCTACCACTGAGCTATTCCAGTCTGTGGTCAGCACTGCGTCGGACACCGGAGGTCAGGGCTGGGCAGGACGTCATTTCCTGTTCACCTCACATCACAGAATTCCATAAACAACGGAACGGTCTGAAGTTATTTCACACTGATGGCGATGTCGATGGTTGTCAGTAGAATCACCTGACCAACGGGCTTCTGTTGTGGCCGCAGGCAGAAACTGGGGGGGGGGGGGGGGGGGGGGGGGGGGGGGGGGGGGGGGGGGGGGGGGAAACTTTTTCAGAAAAAATTACGATTCCACCGAACGAAAGAGACGGAAAGAGATACACGACAGAACACGACGCGTTTCGACCTCTTTGGTCTTCTTCAGGCAAGACAAACAACATTCAAGACAATGAAAACGAAGAACGAACAATCACGTATATCCTCAAATTGGACGCAGAATGGATGTGGAATGAAAAGGAGGCTGCTGGGAAGGAGACAATGCGAGCTGATGAAATATAACATAAATGATAGTGATAATGATAGTAATTATGATGAGAAAAGATATTAAAAGGTAACGAAGACAGGATTACTAGCACTTTTGGTAATGATATGATGACAGTTGTTGTAGTGTTGATAGTGGCACACAGATGGGGAGATAGAGGAGGGGTTAGAGGATAGTTGAACAACATAGGTGGACTGGCAACAGTAATAGTGGCGATGATGATGATAATGATAGTAGTAATGATGATGATGATGATGATGATGATGTTAATGGTGACTATGATGATGATGATAATAATGATTATCACACACGCACACGCACGCGCGCGCACACACACACATACACACACACACGCGCGCGCGCGTGCGCGCGCGAATACGCACGCACGGACGGACGCACGCACGCACGCGCGCACGCACGCACGCACGCACGCACGCACGCACGCAACACACACACACACACACACACACACAAACACACACACACACACACACACACACACACACACACACACACACACACATACACACACGCGCGCGCGCGCGCGTGCACAGTAATGAATTGTCATTTTCTGCTGGCCGTACCTGTTCCTGCAGTTCTGGAAGCAGGAGAGCTCTGTCTGGGAGACAGGAGAGGCCACTGTAACATTGGCAGCGTCTGTGACGTCGACAACCTTTGTCGTGAGTAGGCTGTTATTCTGTGTGACGATTGCCTATGATGTCATGAGGGAGGAACTACTATGCTGCTCTCTCTCTCTCTCTCTCTCTCTCTCTCTCTCTCTCTCTCTCTGGACTGCCTGTCTCTCTCTCTCTCTCTGACTACCTCTC
>JADBJO010008216.1:2500-7500 GCA_016801955.1 Conus betulinus | reverse complement strand
ACACTCACATCGCCTGATATCACTTTTAGTGGAAAGACGTTAAACTGAAGAACAACACAACAACAACAAACACACACACACACACACACACACACACACACACACACACACACACACACACCATCGTTGACTGAAGACCTTTGATCCTCTCCTCCATTCTCTTATCCATCACCGTCAACATCTTGACATCGGAAATCATGGCCTTAGACTCACTTCCACGAGCCCCAGGGAAGTTGGGAAGCTGCTGGTTGCTGGAAGACATGGCTGCCTGCCTCAGTCTCTTGTCAGATGGACCTCGATGGGGCTTCACGTACCCGCACTGGAGCAGGAACGACACCAGAAACACAAGCACCATCGCCACTTTCCATCTAACTCGTATCGCTCGCTGAAACAAAGCATTCTTCTCTCTTGCACGTGTTGACATGAAAGTGTTTGAAAAGTCCAGCAAAAATTACCACAAACAGCGCAAAAAGAAATACTGGGCAGCTCGGCATGATGCAGAGAAAACACACAAATAGGCGTCGATGTTGTTTGTTGAATACCTGATGTTGGCGAAATTGTGACAGTGAACAACAGAGCGTCAACAAAATACGTGCTCTTTCGTTGTGCACAGCGCAGACGAAATTTTTCAAAGTTAAAAAAATACCCAATCAGTTAAAAAACTCACTCAGTACAATTAGAGCAAAAGCAACATACGTCCTCTCGCTACGAGGACTGCTCGCCGTCCTGTTGATTTTTCAAAGGCCTTCGACTGTGTTGACAGGAAAATGTTGCTGTTTTTACTGTTACAAAAAGGTGTGCATGGAAAAATGTTTCTTCACCAAAAAGCATGTACAAGAAAGTTTAAAGCTTCCGTCAGACTAGGTGGAAAGGTCACGGACTATTTCGTTTGCTTGTCTGGCCGTTAAAACAGGGATGTATTTTGAGTCCTGTCCTTTTCTCCATATTTCTGTCTGAACTTGAGCAGCAATTCAGTTATGTGGAGCTCGTGACATAGACCTTTTGAATGACCAGCTTGGTGTGCTTTTGTTAAGGTATGCAGATGACATTGCATTGGTTGCTGATTTCGTAGCTGACCTGCAAAACAAAATCAAATGTCTGGAACAATATTGTGCTAAATAAGGGCTTACTGTTAATATGGAAAAAAGCAAAAGTTGTGGTTTTTAAAAAAAATGGTGGGGTTTTTTTTTAATTGTGAAAAGTTGTATTACGCTGGGAAACAAATAACTTTAGAAAACCATCTTGTATACCTTAGAAGCCACTTATATCTACTTAGGTATCATTTTGGATCTACTCTGAACTGGGCTCGATGTGTGGAAAACTTATCAAGTAAAGCACTCAGAGCAGTAGCAGGAATAAAGAAATTGTACTTCAGACTTTAAAATCTGCCAGCCAGCACTGTCTACAAAGTATTTGACACAAAAGTAAAACCCATCTTGATATACGGTTCTGAGGTTTGGGGCGTTAAGAAATTTGACGTAATTGAGAAAGTGCATGTTAAGGTATACCAGATGGTCTTGGGTGTTGGGAAGGGATGTTAGAAATAACATTCCCCTCGAAGAATGCGGTAGATTTCGGCTATACATTGAAATGCTTTCCCGTGTGGTAAAGTACTGGATTAGACTACCTGCTATGGAAGACAATAGATATCCAAAACAGTGCTATCTGATGTTGTTTAAACAGGATTTAGCCGGTAGTAGAAAAAATGGGGTCAAAAATGTAAGGTTAATTATATGTTAACATGGATATGCTTGGGTAATGCAAGATGTTGGTAATGCACTCATATTTCTTAAAGCATTTAATGAACGTCTCTTTTATGCTTTACAAGATTGGGGTGATTCTCTGTCCTCCTACTCAGATTACCTATCATCCTGAAATATGTTGAGCAAACTACATTGGTCTTCTTACATCCTTTGAACATCGTCGTGCTGTCTGCTCACTGAGATGCAGTAAACTACCTTTGAACGGCAGTGCTCGCTTTGGAAACCTGACTAACAACCCAAACTGTAGCCAGTGTGATGGAAATGTGATAGAAGACCATATTTTTTTTCTAGTTTGTCCAAAGTACTCATCCTTGCGTAAAAAATATATTCCCATCTATTATTACAGATTCCCTTCAAGTTGAAAGGTTCAGTTGCTCTGCTCAAAATCCTCTGAAAAAGTAAATGTTAAATTAGAAAACTCATGTGGTAGAAAGTTTGAAGATAAGAAATTAAACAAATAGCATGTACATGTATGAACGGCTTCTTGCTCCTTGATCAAAATGTGTACATGTTTTTGTGCTTAAGACGGCCAGTACCATGACTGCTTTATGGTTGCTTATGCTTACTTTTTTGTTCATATGGGTCTTATAGCCTTGTAAAAAACTGAATAAAATAATTGCATTTGTTCATGTGCATACACACACACACACACACACACACACACACACACACACACACACACACACACACACACACACTCACACACACACACACACACACACATTCAAATATCACTCATACACACACACACACACACACACACACACACACACACACACACACACACACACACACACACACACACACGCACGCACACACACACACATACATGCATACATACATGCACACACACACTCACTCTCTCTCTCTCTCTCTCTCTCTCTCTCTCTCTCTCTCTCTCTCACACACACACACACACACACACACACACACACACACACACACACACACACACACACACACACACACTCGCACGAACTACTGCACGTATGTCATATGCACAACTACACACACATAAACCAACGCACGTATGCACGCGCGCGCTCGCACACACACACACACACACACACACACACACACACACGCGCGCGCGCGCGCGCGCGCGCGCGCGCGCGCAGGTGCTCGCATGCACACACAGACACGCAAGCATACTCAAAACTATCATCTCTCTCTTATCTCCCTCACACACATATACAACCATGCACTCGTTACATACAAGTAAGTCACTGCACATACGGTAGTGCACACACACACACACACACACACACACACACACACACACACACACACACACACACACACACACACGCGCGCGCGCGCGCGCGCGCGCGCGCGCGCGCCTCTTTTCTCCATTGATTCAAAGTCAGTTTTACATGCTCTAAGCAAATCAACTCCACAGTTTTAACAACATTGTACTGTTGAAATCAAATATTTGTTACTTCTCTAACTTTTGAGAGGTAGTAGTAAGACATTCTTATGGGTGCTATCACACTGTGGAATCCATGGTAACGAAAGGTTTATTAGACTGCAAACAGTGGAGCATCAAGCGCTGACAACGCATATGGTTTTAAAGATTCCACTGTCTCTTCAAGACGGATACAACTGATTACAGAATGCGCGCTGGAAGCACTTCAGAAAGAGGCTATAGAGGATTCAGGGTACTTTTTGTCCAATTTAAGCAATCGCTACCACACTATGATGCTATTTTAAGAACTCGGAGTGGCTTATATCATGTAACGTCAATGACCTCTTTGATTTACAGACTTAAACTTCACGCTTTTTCAAATCAAATTTAGACATAAAACGAACGAGTGGTGATAAAAAAAAAAAACGCATGTACTTCTAAATATGTAAGAAGTTGGGGGGAAAAAAATAGCCTGCTTTATCTGAATCTTCCCCGGATGGAATTGTAAATAATTCTTATTAGTATGTGACTTTGTGTTAGCATGAACTGAGAGTCTGGTTTTTTACTCCCCTGTAATGACATGCAGATGCTGTGTCTTTGCATGTGGTGTTACTTGGGTTGTTTTTAATTGTTGCTGTGTTTATTTGCTTTTTAATTGTTCCTTTTTTTTTGGTCAACGATCATATAGCGTGTATAGGCATGCAACTAAAATAATACACACACCACACCACTCCTGGTCCTGTATGATAATGGTGTTTCCAACAACCTTTCTCCAGATGCGTCCAAACCTAAAAGTGTTCCTCTCCTCTACCTCTGGTGGTCGCAAAGAAGAAACGGTTTTATACATTATATATTATAATGAATACTTATACAGCGCCTGTTCTCGGCTAGAGACCAAGCTCTAAGCGATTTGCAATCCACACTCGTTTACACAACGGGCTGCCTACCTGGGTAGTGCCGACTGAAGAGCTGCCAGCTGGCGCTTCATTCAGTCGTTTCCCGTGTCATCCAGTCCATGTCATTCAATATCGTTCACTCAGTTTCCTTACTTCCTTCATTCTTTCCATTTCTCACGCATGATACATGCTATGTGTATAACGTGTCATCCATACCAACGGCCAAACTGGCCTTCTCTTCCGAAAGTTGGTGATGGGATTTTACGTGTATGCAAGATGTTATGCGTGCGTTCACACACGGAACCTCGGTTTATAGTCTCATTCGAAGGACTGTGTGGGAAATGGAGTCAGAACCAATGTTAACTCCGAGGGAAAAAAAAAAAAAACCTCTACCGAAACGGCCCGGCGGAGATTCGAACCCGCAACCCCCAGGATCACCGAGATTACGAGTCCGGCGCTCTACAAACTTAGCTATTCCGGCTCCCGGCTGCGCACTGGCCATTTGTTTTTAACTCATTCGTTCTTTTAAAAGGGAAGAAGCTACGTGGGTGCACTCCATGTCACGTACCACTCACAGTGAAACATATTCTTTTAGAGTGTGTGTTGGGATTTGCATGATGGGAGACATAAACATTTTACAGCAGATTCCATGAAAACGTGGTTCAGAGATGTCCCACCTGATGTGATGCTTGAATTTCTGAAAGAGTTTGACATTTTTCATCTGGTCTAAAATTTTACGCAGGAAAGATTTTAAACAAAATTTCTTCCAGTGTGTTTCTAGAAGTTGCATTTCAAAGGGTTGAGTGAATGAATGAATGATTTGTGGGTTGACTTCGACGTGGCGGACAGCCCTGAGATGACCCTTTGCGGTCGGCTGGGCTGTAAGCAGCATTATTTATCATGGAAGCATTCACTGTACAAGGCAAGCAGCCCCAG
>JADBJO010008215.1:97379-99527 GCA_016801955.1 Conus betulinus | reverse complement strand
AGCCAGAGGTTAGAAGAGATGTTCTCTGTGGACTCAACTCAACATCTGTTCAGCCTCTCACCGTTTCCAGGTTCTTTGAATGACATTTTGCACTGATAGCCCGCCTGTGAACGCATTATACAGCACACGCGCGAACGCACGCGCGTATGCATTGACGCACACACATATACACAAACCCACGCACGCACGCACGCACGTACACACACACACACACACACACACACACACACACACACACACACACACACACACACACACACCTATCTCTCCAACAACACCCACCAGTTACCCGAATCATCCCCACGTCAAGTCAAGTAAACGTTATTATCTCAATTTGAGAAATTAATTTGTGGTCACACACATTCACAGCAAAACAAACAATATAATTTAGTCACATTACCCATTTTCTCACATATGACATACATTCATATAAAGGAATTTGGATTTCAATTAAACATCTCTCCTCGGTTCATAAAATCAATGGACAGGGGAATAAAACTTTGTTTAAATCTGACACTTCTGCATTTAACCGATCGATATCTTCGTCCTGACTGAAGAAGGTCATACTGATTTGCAAGAACGTGGGTCTGGTCACACGCAATCTTCTTCGCTTTACAAACAACACGGCACCTGTACAGCTCACTCAGTCTCACAGAGAACGATATTACGAAACACACTGATACATTGTGCGAAGATGATCAAACAAACAAACAAACGAGACACAGTGTGACCAGCTGCTGCATCCACGTAGATACATGTATTCAGAGTGGGGGAAAAAGAGAACAGTGAGGCTTTGCGCTGCGTATGTTTGCAGCAAGCTTCACTGATCCCTGTAGAGAGTTGGGGCCATACCAGAAAATGGGACGCCTCTCTACGGAGGTATTACGGGAAATGTAATCTATTGTTTTGGAAGGAAGCGGGGTGGGGGTGGGGGTGGGGGGCAACTGGTGGATTGGAGCCATCTCTCGCACCCTGTCAAAGAGATAAGTCACACAATCCATTTTCCTTCCCGTACTACCAAAATAATCCCAAAGCTAGAATAAGACCGATGTGCTAGCGATCGATATGGCCATCGTTTAAATAACGTTGCCCTGCTGGAGGTGAAAAAAGGTCATCAATAAAAGTAACATTGGTCTGGTATTCACAGAAAGGCCATCAATACAATACCATTGTTTTACTGATGTTTACAGAATGGCCATAAACAAAGAGAGTGACCTCCAACAAAATAAAATTACACTCCTGCAGCCCACGCAAGTGCCCAGAATCTAAAACGAGACGCTATGCAAATCAAACCATGATTATCCTCATATATAACACGAACCGTTGGTGATAGCCTGTCACCTACAACCATACCACGACACGACGAAACCAACACTAAACAAAAACTAAATGAAAAAGGAAAACTAAAACAAATCAGAGTGGAAAGCAGAATAGTTGATACAATATACACAAACAGGTAAGTGAATTGCCCTTATACATGTGAGATTTAGACATTACAAAATGACGGATGTAACAGCACAAAAGCTCCCCATGTGGCCGTCAGCTAAACAAGCACAGTACACATAAAAAAATGTGCTAAACAGTGCCCTCCAACAGGCGGCGATGTTGGGGGTATTGTCTGGAGCATTCTTACATCCTGCATTGTGACATCTGATGAAGACATACTTGTTGAAAAATTACTTACCTGTTTTGTATTATGTATTGGAACAGGGTTTTTTTTCCACACACTGCTTTGTGCGTGTTTATTTGTATATTGGCTTCATTCCTGTCGTACTGTCGTCTGTTTTCAGTGTTTCTTTAGAGGCATAGTAGTATGATAGATGGAACATTTCAGTATCCACCAGCCATGCTTGGTTAGATGTAAGGTCAGTGAAGGTGATAGCTGAAGCAACAGAGCAATGCGACAAAGAAGCTGCAGAGTAAGCATGTTTGTATAGTTCACGGAATAGTTGTACTGAATCAAAACGCATTGCAAAACGGGCGAGGCGTTGGTTTCATGCATCAGTCGCCGCCAGTCGTGACAAAACTGAACAAATGGCGCGCTCTGACATACATGTAAATACATAAACAAAAACGGCAGACAGCATATTACAGCGTAGGCATTCTAGTCTCTGTTTAGCTTCTCTCTGATTAATGTCCGCTTAATAT
>JADBJO010008215.1:87379-89879 GCA_016801955.1 Conus betulinus | reverse complement strand
GTGATTTCTACGTGTCCCAGAAAAGAGAGCAAAAACTAGAACAAAAGCTATGCTGCTGCAAGGCAAGGCAAAGGATGGCAGATAAGGCCTTCTGCCAGCGATCAAACGTCACAAGAGGCCTAAGTACTGGCATGGCACAGCCAAAACTTGTCTCACGTTACCCACCAGGCATTCCCATGACTGCTGCTGAATGGGGACATGGCACAAGCAGTACAAGGAAGAACAAGTCTCAGAAGGACAGATTAGAGGAGTGGATTTATGACACGACCTTTAACCAAAAGCAAGTGACTGATGACCAAAAAAAAAAAACTACTGTGACTGTCCTGACAGCCTATAGCCTCAATGAAATTACCCACCAGGCATTCTCATAAGTTACCGATATAGCAATGATAAAGAACTTCCTGTTGTTGGATTTGATAAAGAGTTTGTTTTGGATCAGTTTTCATTCGGACAACACCATCACTACACTGTAACAAAGGGTAAGGTAAACACGGACTGATTGTAGTAGGGGCTTATCTCTGAACGGAAATTATCTGTGGAATAAACGTTCTTCTTGTCACAAGTTGGATTTGATAAAACAAATAATAAGATACAGATGTATTGTATTTTCTATTCCATCACTAGTACTATTCGCCAAACAATCAACACTAACACTCATATTGAAATGAATTGTACAATGGAAAGCAATGATTGACCGTCTAATGAATGAAAAGCATATGAGTGTATGTCATTTGCGGATAACCGAACTTCGTAGTCCTTCTGTCGGAGTTGGATTTGATCTCTCTGGTCTGCACAGATTGATATTTTCTATTCTATGATACAATTGGTCTAACTTTTACTTGTACTGGTTTACCTTTCGTTAAGACTATATCATTATTTCAAAATTCATACACACACACACTTTTACAAATGGCAGACTATCGCGCGCTATAAAGCCAATGAATACGTGGTTCACCAAAACGTTGTGTTTGAAGATTTTCTGTTCCCAGTTGTCTTTCTCGTCATAAGACGCTGTTTCGCTCTCCTCTGACCTCTAAATTATAGATTCAACATTTGTCAGTACAGCCAGGTATTTGAAGTGTCCTGTAGTCTGCTTCAGGCGTAACCTGTGTGGTCAAAGTCGTGCATGCTGAATCACCGGATTTTTAAAGGATGCGCGGATGAGGACATTGCAATCAAAATCACACCCCAGCCCATGCAACCACAACTCTCATCAGTGTTTTTGACTGACACATTATTTTAGTTTAATATCTGCGGATGAATTAGTTGACTCTCAACAGTTTTTGAGACTTTTGAGCATTTTGCATGGTGTACGGTGTGATGTTGTCCTTTTTTGTGAACATTCTGCGCACTATTTCTAAAAATGCAATCATGTGGTCAATGCTCTCATCAGTTTGTTTTTGACTGATTTAGTTTATATCTGGGATTAATTGAATCAACAGTTTTTGAGATTTTTTTTTGCAGACGGATGTTTTTTTTTTTGTTTTTTAGGCGAAATATGTGCTTCAGATAACAAAAATGTTGTTGTAAATACCATAGTTCAGTGCAATTGTGGCTTACTTCTTTCCTATGTGAAACACAATTACCTTGCGCTGAAGAGATCTAAGCTAAGTGACAAACTCGTTCATTTTCATTATGCTATCTGTTTGTGTCTTGCCTGAAGAAGACCAACCTAAGAAGTCGAAACGCGTTGTGTTTTGTCTTGTAAACTTGTTTGTACACGACGGTTTGCTAGCATTTATTCAAAATTTATTGTAATTAGATGAACCACTTGTAGAAATGTATCGAGTTTATCATTTAGCAAGAACAGATCTTTTATTACAGAAAGAACACACTAAAATGTACTCAGTCATGATTACAGTGGTGATATCCAGAGGTGATGACCATCATAATCATCATCTTATCATCATCATCATCATCATCATCATCATTATTATTATTATTATTATTATTATTATTCATCAATCATCATCTCATCATCATCATCACTTCTCATTATATTATTATTAGTATTATTATATTGTTGTGTTGTTGTTATTATCATCATCATCATTATCATCATCATCATCATCATCATTTTTATTATTGTTATTATTGTTACTATTCTATTGATTACTGATATTGCCATTATTACATCAGTTACAGTGATAATAATTGTAATAATCAATATTACAATTTCTGCATTATCCATTTTTTATGAATATCGTCATCGTCATCGTCATCGTCATCATCGTCATCATCGTACATCATCATCATCCTCATCATCGTCATCATCATCATCATCATCAACGCCATCATCATCATCATCATCATCATCATCATCAAACAACATCAGCATCATCATCATCATCATCATCATCATCATCATCATCATCATCTCATCATCAGCCAGTCAGTCAGTCAGTCGTTTCCCGCGTTATTCAGTCAAGATTATTCACTCACCCAGTTTTTTTCTTCCCCCTTCATTCTATTGATTTTTTAATGGATGCTGTGCGTACAC
>JADBJO010008215.1:79879-82379 GCA_016801955.1 Conus betulinus | reverse complement strand
GCCAATTTAATAACTTTATTGAATAGAAGCTTGTCTGAAAATCCAAATGCAGTTTGGAAAACCTTAAAGAATTACAAACCATGGAGACTCAAGAACACACACAACACCTACCAGTCAAAAGATGGATGACACATATTGAAAAAACTAATAGGAAAAGAAGTTGAAATAGGAAATAAAGAAGTAGTAATAGGGAGAATCAAGGGAAAAAAAGATATGAAAGCAGCTCTGAGTGACGTTCAAGTAGATTATGAAATATCAGATATAGAAATTCTAAAAAGCAAACAAGAACTTTTAAAAAAAAATCTCCTGGAATAGACTGGATAAGGAATGGATTTTAAAAAACTGGGATTTCAGAATTGCTACCCACATTGAAAAACATTTTAAATTTAATTTAAATACTGGGCAATATCTGGATTTATGGAAATGGGGCCTTTTGGTTCCTATTTACAAAGGAGGACACAAAACAAACCCTAGCAACTACAGGGGAATAACTCTTAACTGTTCCTTAAGCAATGTATTATGCCAAATATTAAATACTCGAATAAACAATCATTTGGAAAAAACAATCTTTTATCTAATGTACAAGCAGGTTTCAAAAAAAAAAACACCACAGAACTGCAGATCATATGTTTGTCTTAAAATAACGTTAAAAACACATTAAAATCGCGTAACAGCAGAATATATATATATATACATGCTTCCTCGTTCAGAAAGCATTTGATAACATTTCCCACGAAGGGTTATTAATTAAATTACAAAGATGTGGCATTCGGGGTAGATGGTTTGATTTAGTCAAAAACATGCTCAGGAATGCACAAATCTTTTCAGTTGGTAAAAATGGAGCCTGCTATTCAGTATATGTACGATGAGGAATTTCCCAAGGAAACTCCTTGAGTCCAACATTATTTAATATGTTTACAAACGATCTAACAAACAAGATTCCAACTGAGGATTCACATCACCATCACTGGATCATTGAAAAACGTGGGTGCCACAGCATTGTTCTCTTGATACATGGATTCTGGGCTAAAAGCCCACTGGACACAGCTAGAGGTCAGAAGAAGAGATGTTTGTGGACTCAACATCTGTGCAGCCTCTAACTCCTTCCAGGTCCTTCGAATGACAATTTAAACTGAATTCCCGCCTGTGAACGCACTGTGTGCGCACTTAAGCACACACACACACACACACACACACACACACACACACACACACACACACACACACATACGCACGCACGCACGCACACACACACACACACACACACACACACACACACACACACACACACGAGCGCGCATGCGCACGCACTCGCTCACATCCCTTGCCTTCCCCCATACACACACCAATTCCCGCCAGTCTTCTCACACATACACATACAAACATACAAAACCACCAATCAGCAACTCAAGGGAAACTCTTTAGTAAACACATTTAGTCCCATTCCGCCTTCGGTTGAAGACTGATCCATCGTGTGTCAAAGGAATGGATTTCTAAAAAGAATCATGCCCACATGTATCGTGTTCAGATTACATCACTGAAGACAAACTGGATCGGGTACCTTCATGATGGGGTACAAAAAAATTGTATGAAAAAAATATAGAATAGTAAGATCGAGAATCAGAAGACAAAGATGCACCCAACTCTCTTGTTCACAAACATAAAAGCAAACAGATAGGATCGAAAACAACACTACGAAGCACACTGGTACATTAAGCGAAGAGATAAAAGAAAAACAAACAAAGGAAAAAAACAACGTGACCGTGTGCCGCATCAACACAGATGCGTGTGTACACAGAGAAGAAAAAAAAAAAAGAACAGTGTGACCCTGCGCTGCGTATGTTAACAGCAAGCATCACTGAACCTTGCAAGACCTTGGGGCTATGCCAGAAAAAAAAAAAAAAAAAAAAAAGGGGGTAATAAAGGGAATTTAATCTACCTTTTTGGAAGAAAACGGCCGAGGAGTGGGTGAGGGGGGGGGGGGGGGGGGGGACGACTGGCGTGTTGAAGCCATCTGTCATATCCTGTGAGGGAGATAAGTCACACAGTTCTTTTTTCTTCTTCTCTATTGCCAAAATGATCCAAAACAGATTAAGACCGATGGACTGGAGATCGAAATGGTCGTTATTTTACATAACACTGTCCTGCTGGTGTTGAACAAAAACAGTCATCTATGAGAGTAAAATTGTCTCTCCCATACTGGTGTAAACAGACAGACCATCAACATAGTAATATTGTTTGCTGATGTTTACAAAATGGTCATAAAAACGGTCTTTAGACAAAAAAAAAAAAACCCTCCAACAAAATATTGTTATTCTGCAGAACTACGCAGAAAGTGCTTAGAATAAAATATAAAATAAATAAATAAATAAATAAATAAAACAGGCGCTTTACAAATCAAAACATGATTATGATCATATTAGATAAGAACTTGTGATAGCTTGTCATTTACAGCCATGGCAAAACAAGAAAATAAACACCAGGAAAAAAAAAAAAGAGA
>JADBJO010008215.1:72379-74879 GCA_016801955.1 Conus betulinus | reverse complement strand
CTTCAACATCTGGTAATACTATTTTGAAACTTGAGTTTTGTGTAAAAGAGAACCTTCATTGCTAGGGACAAGAAAGAAAGGAAACTGTATTGAAAGAAAATAACCACCAACCAACAAACGAACATAGAGAAAATAAGATACAAACAAACAAAAAAAAGATTAAAACAATTATATGGTATGGCTCTTACTACAAACATTTCCCATTCTGTCGGTGTCTGGAGTGCGAGAACTGAACCGAAGTATGAGCACTGATACAAATGACTCGGATCAGACCTTTCACAGAATCAACACTCGACAAGGAATGGGAGTAATACGAATGTGGCGGGCGTTTCTGTCTTCTCCAGCCCTGTACGTCCATAGCCAACGAAACAGCAGAACTTATACACGAAAAGTGAAACAGTTTTCAGGATGTTTGAAAAATTGATGCATAGTCTGGTCAAAACTCCTGAACCAGTAAACCGAAACCGCCATAGCCCTAGGCTGCCGCGTCAAATCATTATCCTCAGTGAATGTTTTGTAGCAGTTGTTACTTCAAGGTTGGGCTGACACGAGGGAGTTAAGGAGAAGCCTTACAAATATGTGAAAACAAGGCTCGCAAAGACTATGTCTGCCATAACAATCATTGGCATCATTTGAAACACCAGGACTACCAGCCTCCAACTGATAGTCAAATTTATAACTTACAACTGCTTGAAAGTGATTTAACAACTCCAATAAGGGAATATACGACAGTAGCTATGTCCATAAGGCAACACCAGCGATTGCAGACAAGAACGTCTGGAAGTGATCAAACTTAATGAGCATTCCTGATATCACCATTGCCATAGCTCTTTGTCCAAAGCTTCTCCTCGGCTGCTGCTGAACGGGAGAAACCCAGAAGCAGAACGAGGGAAATAAAATTTAAAAAAAATTACTTTATAGCCTGGCGATAGAACAAATTTAAATTGTTCTCTTAGCTGGCGGTACAGTATCTTTTCATTTGTTGTTCTATCAGTGTCCACCTGCAATCACCTCACTTTGAAACCACAACGAAGTCTTGGACAGAAAGTTGAAGGGATGATCTAATAACAGCCCTATAAGCAACAACACATGACTGATAACAAAACATCAGGGTGATGCCAGGCAGCCTAAAGCCTCTGTCAAGATACCCCCTAGGTATTTTCATAAGCTAGCAACAACAACGATAATTATGATAACGAGTTGTGTCAATTTTTATGAAACAACAACAGCACTACGAATCATACCAATGCGATTCTTCTTTTCATACAAGTCAGCAAATGTTTCATCATAAAGAGATGAGTCAGAATTGATAGGGAAAAACAACAAGATTTCCTTTTCAGAGACGTTGTCAGTTCTCAGATGTCAACCTTAGCAATAAAAATTATGATAAAGATTGTTTATCTTGAGCGCAGACACACACACACACACACACACACACACACACACACACACACACACACACACACACACACACACACACACACACACACACACACACACACACACACACACACATACACACACGCACGCGCACACACACACATACACACACACACACACACACACACACACACACACACGCGCACGCACATACGGTCGCACGCATGTGCAGACACAGACAGACACAGACAAACAGACAGACGAATACACACACACACACACACACACACACACACACACACACACACACACACACACACACACACACACACACGCACTAAAAGTCCTGCACCTTCTCAGACGTTTGTGAGTTAACTCGTAGCTTTCACTAAAGTGGTAAGTTTCACTTCAGTTTTGAAGATGTCCAGGGTTGACTGTTGCTGTGAGGGTTTGGCAGAGAGTTCCAGATAGCAAGAACATGACAATAAATGATCTTTGGCAAACGATTTTAGATTGCTTTGTGGGATACACATTAGCGGCTTTTTTACTTCATCAGTTTGATATTGTTTTCTTTTGTTTTACTTCAAACTTTTGATTGTTAATGGACATTACTTCTGACGCCTTTAAACGTGGTATGAAGAAGACACTGATACTACAGATCGAAAACACCAATAACATTGAAGTAAAAGTTAGAGAATCAAACTTCCAATATTCATCTCATTTTCCATGCTTTGTAAGGAAACAAAATGACAAGTACCACAGAGAGCACCACATGGGACAATTATGCAAATGTAACGTCTGCGTGGATAGATTTATGGCTTCAGACATATCTACCATTCCAAAGGATCAACCACCAATCTTTAAATTTGCCTCACCTTTCGTCTTGATGTTTGGAATCCTCGGAAATTCCATGGTGGTCTTGATCATGTACCGTTTTACCGAATCCAATTTTGGTGTATTTTTCCAGGTCCTAGCCTTGTCTGACCAGATTCTTTTAATGGCGGGACTTCTGCCGTTTTGGCTGCACTTTGCGTTTGACACACCAATACTTGGAGGACTCAGTACCCTTCTGTGTAAAGTGACAAAGATGTCTGTTACAACTACAGGATCTTTGTCAGCG
>JADBJO010008215.1:62379-67379 GCA_016801955.1 Conus betulinus | reverse complement strand
TCAGTACGTAAGTAAGTAAGTAAAGTAAGTAAATACGTGCATCTGAACGTATGTAAGTAAGTCAGTCAATAAGTAAGCAGAACCTGTACCATATTTTTGTGGATTTCAAAAAAAAAAAAACTGTTGACAAGGTGTGACATGCAGTCTCATGGACGACCATGAAACTGTAGAACATCGACGCCAACCTCATCAGTACCACCAGGAGGCCTCTACGATAAAGCCACGAGCGCAGTCTTCCTCAAAGGTGCCATAGAAGACTACTAGTTGAAGACAGCCGTTGGAGTCAGGCGAGACTGTTTAATCTCACCCACTCTTTTCACCATTTACCTGACGCGATGGAGGAACATCAAGGCTCAGGAAGCATTGGCGGCAGGATTGTAACAAACTTACGCTTGGCCAGTGACATCCACAGGCTAGAAGAGAAGAGAGCAGGAACTAGCAACCAAGCAGAGCTCCTTGACATAATATATGTTCTGCGGCACTCGGCATTGAAATCAGCGCCGATATGACAAAACTGATGACAAACAACACCAACGGCACCATCACAAACATCATTATCAAGGGGAAAAAAGACTAGAGACAGTTCAGCGGTCGAAGCGATTGTTTCAGAAGAGGGATGAAAACCTGAATGCTCTCCAGAGTTGCACAAACGACAGCAGCGCTAGTCAATTTTAAGACCCATTGGAATGACAGAAACATCACATTTGGTTCCAAGATCAGGCCGATGCGCTCCCTGGTCATTGCCATATTTCTCTATGCCTGTGAGACGTGGACTCTGACAGCTAAACTTGAGACAGAAGTTTCAAAATGGAGCGACTGATGGCGGAGAACGAAGCAAAATCTAGAAAGAGTGGGGTTAGTTTGCCCGCCAAGGACATTGACAAACAAAGCACAGGACAAGATACGATGCATTTCGACCTCTTGGGTCTTCTTCAAGCAAAAAAAAAATAGATCACATTTAACATTTAGGACAGTACAAACAAAGAACGAAGAGAGACTTATCTGATGTCCATGTGGTGTGCTGTGATTTATGGACATCAGATAAGTCTCTCTTCGTTCTTTGTTTGTACTGTCCTAAATGTTAAATGTGATCTTTTTTTTTTGCTTGAATAAGAAATGCATCGTGTCTAAAATGCATCGTGTCTTGTCCTGTGCTTTGTTTGTCAATGTCCTTGGCGGCAACTAACCCCCACTCTTTCTAAATTTTGAGACAGAAGATTCAGGCATTAGAAATGAGATTCGTCCGCAAAAAATCTTGGCATCTTCATACAAAGACCACAACGAAAAGAAGGGAAATGAGAGGGTATGGTCATGTATCAAGATCAACAGGACCTTCCAAAACCGTTCTACCAGGAACAATGCCAGAAGGCAGGAGAGGAAGACAGAGAAAGAGATGGGAGGGCGACGTCATTGCATGGACCGGCACACTCAACAACAGGGTAAGAGCGTCTGAAAACTGGAAGGAGTAGGGGAAGCTGGTTGCAAAGTGTTTCGTGGCGCTTCAACGGTCTTGAAGAAGACTCTGGGATACGTGATAGGTGAGAGGTAAAGCAAGGAAGTACGTAAGTGAGTAAGTAAGTAAGTAAGTAATTAGATGAGCATGCAAATAAGTACGTAAGTAGGTATGTAAGTACGTAAACTAGTAAGAAATATGTAAATGAATGATGGAATAAATGAATGAACAATATATATACAGAAATAGATGAATAAAAAGTAAATATATAATTAACTAAATAAAAAAAAAAGAAATCAAGTGCCCAGGTGCTGCCCACGGAGTCAGTCGGCTTCTTTCTTTTATCACGAACAAGAGGAAAAGTTTTCAACATGATTTCGCCAGGGAAAGAGGGGTCTTAAAGTCCTCTCTAATCAAGTCACAAACCGACGTACGACCAATTTTAATGTTTGTTTGTTTCTTTTTTAAAGAAACGAATATGTAGCAAGAACATAAACTCTAGATAATCTGGATAACCTGTCAAATCTTATTTAAAAAAAAAAAAAAAAGCAAAAGACATGACAGTAAGACAGAAAAAATGCGCATTTTGTTTCGACGATGTGTTTTTTCTGACTAGATAATGGATTCAGATAAACAACGCAATACAACTTTGTAATTACAAGGCAAAACAACACAGCAAGAAAACAAAAGTGTTGAAAGTACAAGAACAAGCTACATATCCGGTTTTACCACATCGGTAGAATGCCTGTAATCCACTCGACTTTTTTTTTTTCGCAACAGATGTTTCCAAGTTCCGCTATCAACCTGGCCTTCTGGAGCTCCATTTTAAAAGATTCATTGCGGAGTATATTTGTGGTCGTCCAGTGAGGGCAGGTGGGTCAGAGATAACAAACCAGACAGATGAATGAATAAAGAACACATGAAGAAGGAATGAATTACTTTGAAGAACGTACGTAAAACAGAAAAAAAAACAAACATAGAAATCTTGAAAGAAAACCCTGAAACAAGCACAAACTTACACTGTACAGACCATCTCACCCTTCATACAAATTGTACATTTGTATGATTGTGTCTTTACTGTTCACAGATTGTCACAGCTTGGGTTTGAATCATTTTCCAGACATTATCTCATTTATGATACACTGATTAATCCACATGTGTATACATGCTTAGATTGTTCACATCGTTAACCTCTGGTTGAACAGTCTGAAACCATGTCACCATGTCAACTTACTGAAGCTGACACATAGTTCATTAAACGACAGTCAATAATATAATCGTAAACAAAAAAACATTATAAGCTGGTAAAGTAACATACTGAAACAATGAAAGTAAAACTACGTACTGACTTCTATCCTAAGTGTCTCTGATGAAAATTGTTTTTAGTGATATCTGCTCACTTGCTAAAACTGTTTTTTTTTTTTGTATTAACAATATGCAGTCTCATTAAAATATTGTTATCAAGATATCTGGCAGTCTTTGGCAGTCTTCGGCAGTCTTCGGCAGTCTTCGCAAACATAGGAAATCCCATTATGCTATTGTCACCCGGGTATCTTTTGCAATACTAGTAAGCATGGGGAATTCCATTAAAAATCGTCACCAGGATATCTTTTGCAGTGCTAGCAAGTATAGGACATCCGATTAAATTTGTCATCAGGATATCTTTTGCAATCCTAGTCATCATAGGAAATGCGATGAAAAATTGACACCAGCTGTACTAGTCAGCATAGGAAATTGCTATAAAACATTATCACCGCAGTATCTTTTGCAGTCCTCCCGTTCGGCAAAAACCAATCCACACAACACTAAGCATATGAAAGCAATGCACACATCCTCCCTATGAAAATGGCGATGTTTCTGCATCCCCTTTTCAAAAGCTGATGCTATGACTGGTCCTCGCTCTTGGTGTACACGTCGGTAGTTGAGCAAATTTACTGCAGAAAATCCCCATATTTTAGCGGTATGTTGGTCTATAATTGACGCGGCACAGCTCTTGGTACGTTGGAGGGCGACACAGAGGGTCTCACTGGCCTGTAGATGCTACAGCATTGTTCTTTTGATCAATGGATTCTGGGCTGAAAGCCCATTGGACTCAGCTAGAGGTTAGAAGAAGAGATGTTTGTGGATTCAACATCAGTTCAGCCTCTAACTCCCTCCAGGTCCTTCGAATGACAATTTGAACTGAATTCCCGCCTGTGTACGTATGAGTGCAGTGCGCATGCATACACCTATGCACACACACACACACACACACACACACACACACACACACACACACACACACACACGCACACACGCACGCACACACGCACACGCACGCATGTACGCATGCACGCACGCACGCACGCACGCACGCACGCACGCACGCACGCACGCACGCACGCACGCACGCACACACACACACACACACACACACACACACACACACACACACACACTCACACACACATCCGCCACCCCACACACTGACACACTGATTCCCCCCAACCCTCCCACCCCAACGCACACAAGCATACTAAAACACCAAACAACAACTTGAGAGGAAAAGAAACACCTTAGTAAACGCCTTTAATCCCATTCCGCCTTGGTATATAAGATAGTCCATCGTGTCATTGAAATGTATTTCTAAATGAATTGGTTTCTAAAAAGACAATCAAATACCTTCATGATCCGTTACCCAAAACAAAACAAACAAACAAAAAAAACACAAAAAAAAGCAAACAAAAAAAAAATAGCTACAACAATCTCGAAGAGTGAGTCTGAGAATTAGAATATAAAATTACCTGCGACTCTCTGGTGCACGAACGTATAAGCAAACAGATGGAATCGAAAACGACATTACGAAACACAGTTATGCATTACGCGAAGAGGATAAAAGCAAACAAACAAACAAAACAACGACGAAACGAACGAACGATGAAGCGATGTAACCAGCTGCTACATCCACACAGATCGTGTATTCACAGTGGGGCTCTGTGCTACGTATGTTAGCACCAAGCGTCACTGATCCCTGGGAGATTTTGGGGCCAAGCCAGAAAATAGGACGCTTCTCTGAGGAGGTAATGAAATTAACGTAATCTATTGTTTGGAACGTGAATTGTAGCCATCTGTCATATCCTGTCAGGGAGATAAGTGACACAATCCCTTTTTCTTCCTCTGTTGCCGGAATGATCCAAGACAGGAGAGACTTGATGTGCTAGCGATCGAAATAGCCATCGTTTAAATGAAGTTGTCCTTGTGGAGTTGGGAAAGTCATCCATAAAAGCAAAGCTGGTCTACCAGTATACCGGTGTTGACAAAAAAAGAAAAAAAAAAAAAAGCCATAAACATAATAACATGTTTTACTGATGTTTACAGAATAGTCATTAAAAAGGTCTTCAGATAATGACCCTCAACAAACTATTATTCTGCTGCAGTTTGCGCAGGTGCCCAAAATGTAAAACCAGGCGCTTTGCAAATCAAAACATGGTTGTTATCATGTTTAATACGAATCCGTTGGTGACAGCGTGTTAGTTACAGCCATAGTAAGAAGACACGGAACAAGCAC
>JADBJO010008215.1:42379-57379 GCA_016801955.1 Conus betulinus | reverse complement strand
CATATCAGCATGTAGCATGAGAGACATTCTGTAAATAAAGATGGGATAAATGGGCGGGTCGGGAATTGTGTGTGTGTGTGTGTGTGTGTGTGTGTGTGTGTGTGTGTGTGTGTGTGTGTGTGTGTGTACATGCGTGCGTGTGCGTGCGTGCGTGCGTGCGTGCGTGCGTGCGTGTGTGTGTGTGTGTGTGTGTGTGTGTGTGTGTGTGTGTGTGTGTGTTAAGACAATAAATACATTAAATGTATAGGCAGTGAGTGGGCCTTTTTTTTCTTCTTTTTTGCTTGACAACATCTTGTAGATCTGTTGTAAAACTTGAGTTTTGAGTAAAAGAGAACCTTCATTGCTAAGGGCACGAAAGAAAGGAAGAAGCAAAGAAAAATAAAACAAACATACAAACGAGCGAACATGGAGAAAAAAAAAGACAAACAAACAAACAAAAAAGATTAGAGCAGCCGCCGCCGTGGCGAAGTGGTTAACGTCGTGGACTCCCGGCTGGGAGGTCGTCGGGTTCGATTCCCATCAGTCATGTGAGATTTTTCTGCTCCGACCGGCTCCTACCCAGAGTTGAGTTTGCTACAGGCTCAGTTGGGAAGACTGGGACCACACAGTCGAATTTCATCCACTTAATGGCTGCGTCTCTGACAGTGTTGCTCAAATTTCCTGACCAACACTGCAGGTGTCTGTATCTCTCGGGCCTGGTTGACGCTGGGATACATTATGAAAGGAAGTGTAGAGTACAACCCTGTCATACAGTCTCAAACCAGCATGGAAACCCGTAGCATCATCTTAATCATCCTCATTCTCATTGATCGGCATAAAAAAAAAGTTTTCAAATTCTATAGCCCTTCATGCCCTGATGTCATGGTGATCTCAGTTTCGATGTCCTCTCCACGTCTGTGACCTTCGTTTAGTTCCGTCGGGGTCACCGGTATCGGCGAGTCTATAGGGGCTGTCGTTGGACGGAAGTGGTAACGCCCTCCGGAGGGAGAGCTCAAAAACAAAACGATTTTCAGGATTTTTTTTTCTTTATGCCCACTGTAGTCAAAACACACACACAACACACACACACACACACACACACACACACACACACACACACACACACACACACACACACTCTCTCTCTCTCTCTCTCTCTCTCTCTCTCTCTCTCTCTCTCTCTCTCTTTCTAAAAGTACAGTGCCTTCTTCTCAAAGGTTTGTGAGACAACTCGTAGCTTCCACGAAAAGTTCAGTCTTAACTTCAGTTTTGAAGAATCCCAGGGTTTGACTGTTGCTAAGAATTTGGTACAGAGTTCCAGATAGCAAGAAGTTGACAATGTTGTGCTCTTCGGCCAAACGATTTCAGATTAGTTTGCAGGATAAACATTATGGTATGATGAAGACACTGTGAGTACAAAACGAAAATACCATCAACATTATAATAAGATTTAGAGGAATCAAACTTCCAACAGTCATCTCATTTTCCATGTTTTAGAAGGAAACAAAATGACAAGTGCCACAGAGAGCACCACATGGGACATTTATGCAAATGTAACGTCTGCGTGGATAGATTTATGGCTTCAGACATATCTACCATTCCAAAGGATCAACCACCTAATCTTTAAATTTGCCTCACCTTTCGTCTTGATGTTTGGAATCTTTGGAAATTTTACGGTGATCTTGATCATGTACCGTTTTACCGAATCCAGTTTGGGTGTTTTCTTCCAGGTCCTAGCCTGGTCTGACCAGATTCTTTTAATGGTGGGACTTCTGCCTCTTTGGTTGCGCTTTGCGTTTGACACACCAATGCTTGAAGGACTCGATACCCTTCTGTGTAAAGTGACAAAGATGGCTATAACAGCTACGGGTTCTTTGTCAGCGTGGGTGCTTGTGGCTCTCACCATGCAAAGAGCGGCTTCTGTGCTGTGGCCACATCGTATTGGCGCTGTGTGGACGAAGAAAAAGTCGAGAACTGTCGCTGTTGTTTTGGTCATCGCAAGTACTGTTTCCAACTGTCACTATCTCATTGGATTTGTTGTCGATGAAAAGAAAGTGTGCAGGCCGTATTACAAAATGTTGTCTTGTCACTGAATCCAAAGCGCATAGATGGTTTCACTACTACATTGCTCCTTGGAAACACCTCGTTGAATTTTCTCTTCTCCCTACCACTCTGTTAATCATCAGCAACATTGTTCTTCTCCGGAAACTCGTTGCCCCTATCAGATCATGCAAAGAACTCCCTGTACAACAAGCCTCTCAGGATTCCAGACAACGGAATGTGTCTTCATTGATTGTCCACATTACTGACTATGAGCGCTTCGTTTTATCTCTTGACTATACCAGTGCCTGTGTTTTTAATCTCAGCCAATCTTTTCAGCCCTACAGCAGAGAGACGGGACCCTGTTGTCACTGGACGGTATCGTATCTTTGAGGCCGCCAGCCATATCCTGTGGTATTCCAACAGTGCCGTCAACTTCTATTTGTACTGTTTGACTGGTAGGAAGTTTAGGGCAGAGTTTTGGAACATAGTCGGAATTTGTAGTCTGTTCTGTAAGACGAAGAAAGTCACGTCTTCACACACAACTGTCCGCTCATCAACAGTGGCATCAGCTAGATCTAGTGAAGCCATGAACGCGATAAAGGGTAGGATGAAGGATATTATCGACAGTGACTTTTAGTACGGTACCCAGAGCTCCGTAATGAAGACACAACGTAGGGAATACATAGGTGTCTGAAAAACTGAAGTAAAAACTGAAGTACTAAATAGGTGTCATTTTTTCTGTCTAGAGCTCTTAAAAAGAGAAATAGCAACTCTATGTTGTTTTCTTTTTTTTGATACAATATATATATATATATATATATATATATATATGTGCATATACATATATATATATATGTGTGTGTGTATACATAATGTGTGTGTGTGTGTGTGTGTGTGTGTGTGTGTGTGTGTGTGTGTTGGCGGTCACGGGTCTTGGCGGTAGGCAAGCAAATAGTCCTTTCTCCGCTTTCCAACACAGATCAGGTAAACACTTGTGACTACCGTCTGTGAACAGCCAGCCCTAAAGTTTAACAGTTAAGCTATGACAGTTTCCATTGTCTACTGGCTTTCAGGCTAATCATTAGAGTTCCATTAGCGTTTGTTTGCCATGTGTGTTTGCACTTGGATACATTTAACACAAGAAAAAATCTTTGAACGTGTTTTGTCTACATTGGTTCCTGCACATTACACAGGAATGTAATGTGAACCTGTATTTTTCTATGGTCACTGAGGCAAATTATACTATTAATGAGAATTATAATTATAAACATGTATTACATCTCAACACTTGCATGACGAACTCAATGAGACGTGGTCTCCTTATTCGGTTAAGTAAAACAAACAAAACAAACCATCAAGACCAAACATGTTTTGCCACCCAACAATGCCACCCATTCCGCCTCACAATCCTTTCCCCTCCCGTGACATCATGCCAAGACACACCCCCCCCCCCCCCCCACACACACACACACACACACACACACACACACACACACACACACACACACACACACACACCTATATCGAAGATGCAATAGAACAGAGGTTAAAAATTAATTCAGTCAAGCTACTTCAGTCAAATGCTTGGTCAGAATAAAAATTTTTAAAAAGTTTATATTAGTAGTCTGTTTTCAAAAACCTGCAGAAATGGGAGAGAGACGAAGGGGGCCGATTGTTAAATAGTTGGAGTGTTTGCCTGTGGTGATGGTCGTGAGTTGGAACTGGGGAGGGGGCGGGGGCTGGATATTTTCGGCCTGAAACCCCTCTCTGTCCACACAGGAAGAAAATGGGTAGCTGGTGGGGTTCAGGAACATGAAAGGCGATAGAAGAACAGGGATAGGCTCCTCCTTTCATGATGCCGCGTCTTGGGTAGAGTGAAACTTAGATCCCTGCCCATGCGGCGAGTGGACTATTGGACTTAATCCTTTGATGATGATGATGATGATGATGATGATGATGGTGATGATGATGGTGATGATGATGATGATGATGATGATGATGATATTGTTGTTGTCGTCTTCGTCATCATTGTTCTTATTATTGATGATGATGATGATGATGATGATGATGATGATGGTGGTGGTGGTGGTGGTGGTGGTGGTGGTGGTGGTGGTGATAAAGGGATGGAATGTTCTTCGTCAGGCTTGCAGACAGTTCCTTAAAACTGTGCAGTAAAACCATGTTCCCCATGATCCTTTTTTTTTTTTTTTTTTTTTTGCGCTTTGGAAATCACCAAAAGTTTTCATCAGAAAAAGCGACGTTATAGCTTGCAAATGAATCCTGCATATAGGATCTTTCAGTACCCTTATCACACACCATCCACCACCACCACCACAACCACCCCTCTCTCTCCCTCTCTCTCTCTCTCTCTCTCCCTCCCTCCTCCCTCCCTCTCTCTCTCTCTCTCCTCCCTCCCTCTCTCTCTCTCTCTCTCTCACGAGAGAGGTCCTAAAGATTTTTTTTTTCTAATTATACACCACCATAATGTTTCTTTCCCTACACTGCGAATAGGAACATCATCTAATATGCTCAAAACGATCGGGGTTATGAAGTACCATCTCCTTTCAGGAAGTAAGCGTGCTCACCAGCCTTCCTGATTAAACTCATCAATAATACTCTGCGTGTTTGGCGCATGTGTATTGGGTCTATGCAAACTGGTACCATGTTCTGCTGTACATCGCGCGCGCGCGCGCGCGCTCTCTGTGTGTGTGTGTGTGTGTGTGTGTGTGTGTGTGTGTGTGTGTGTGTGTGTGTGTGTGTGTTGTGTAGTAGTAGTAGTAGTATTGGTAGAGCGCCTGACTAGCAATCTTGGTGATCCTGGGGTTGCGGGTTCGAACCTCCGCCGGGGCGTTTCGGTACAGGGGGATTTTTCCCTCGGAGTTAACATTGGTTCTGACTCCATTTCCCATACAGTCCTTCGAATGAGACTATAAACCGAGGTTCCGTGTGTGAACGCACGCATAACATCTTGCACACACTAAAAAATCCATCACCAACATTCGGAAGAGTAGGCCAGTTTGGCCGTTGGTATGGATGACACCTTACACATAGCATGCACCCTGAGTGAGAAATGGAAAATTATTTAGTTGAAAACCAACAAATACAGAATATCATCAGAATGATTTATATAGGCTGTGCAGTGTCTCCGTTGGAAGGTTGCCTCATAAACGACCTGATTTTGACTTTCCGTGTGTATTTTCCAAGCTATTTGGAAAGGAGCGAACAACCACACTGAACAGCACCGGAGTTATTTTCCCGGCGTATTTCCCAGGCCACGACACAACGAACCAGAGTGTGACTATGCGGAGAGCCAGGATGAGCAGGAGTGAGGGTATTGCCACTCGACTTGCACATAAAATCAGACTAAAAACAAACAAACAAACAAACAAACAAAAACGGTTAAGCGCACCCTTTATAGGAAACACAAAACATCACCTTATATTCCATGTTTAAATATGAAGCTCTGCTGAGTCATTTAATGATTTTCAGCGTGAACTTGATTGAAAATGTTATATCCATTTGCAAAAAACCAATCCCGTTGGCAATTTTAGAATTTGTGATGTTCCCAAATTTGTCCGTCTTACTACTGGAAACGGTTTGTCACGATCAAATCAGATTTCAACTTACAGAAAACAAAAGTTACAGACATGTTTAAACTGAAAAGAATAAAGAATCTTCTAGATCAACATCTCCAAAATTATTTTTCCATACATAATCACAAGCACATTTTGAACACATCTTACCAAGAAAAACAAAGTTGCTTTCTTCCACTCTAATATCAGTGTATATCTCCAGCTAATACCACTGAAATCGCCATTTTGGCAAATAAAAGATGTCTAATGTTCAATTAAAAAAAAACTCACACCACGTTATCTTTGCAGTAAGTAATGTACTAATTCTGCAGATTATAAAAAACACTGTATGTACTCCTCCTCCAAGAACCAGTTCATGTCATCTTGACAGATTCGGAGAACAATCCTGTGACAAACGTGTTATTGTCCAAAACAACACAGGCTTTTTTTTCATTTTTCAAGGAAGCATAATTATCGGAAATGTTTTGTAGAATCATTTGGACCAGGATCTCAAGAAAGAAATGGAGACACTGAGACACAAATGCGATTCTTTGGAGAACAACAGTAGGCGAAATACCTTTGTTTGTAGGACTGAAGAAAGACAAGACAAGGCAAAAGAAGACTGGAATGACTGTGAACAGAAAGTGAGAAGTGTGATCAGAGAAGGCTTGGGCATTGAGGAGGAGATAGCTATTGAAAGAGCGCACAGAATGGAAGAAGTGATGTCATCATAGCCAAATTTCTTTCATACAAGTCAAAGACTGTGATTCATGAGGAATGCAAAGAAACTGAAAAGTTCTGACAAATATCAAAATATCTTTGTTCGAGAAGATTTTTCTGAAATTGTGCGCATCAAAAGGCAAGGACTGAGAGAAAAAGCCAAAAAAAACACTGTACGACAGTGGCCAGAGGACAAGAATGAAATTTGACAAGCTGATCACAGAAGAAGGCATATTCACCTATGATATTGAAAAGGAGGAAGTGGTCAGACTGAGCAGGGACAGAGAGACAGACGGTGAAAAAGAATGATGATGAGAACGATGAGGCTGTCATTCACAGTAATAATGGCGATCAGGAGACAGAAAATCAAGACCAGTCACAGTCAGTTTGGGATTTTGATCCTTTGTCAACTGCCAGCAGCAACAGAAGTCCAAGCTCCTCTCTCACCCTTTCAATGGCGGAGTACCCAAGTCTCAATCAACCAAAGAAGATGACAGAGAGCCAGAGCGTGAACGCGAGCGAGTGTGCAAAGGTCGGGGTCGAGGGGTCATGCACGGAATGCACAGGTATCTGACAACTTTTGCGTCGTCGTCGAACCTGAGCCCAATGATGACACGACAGAGAGCGAGTTCTGTAAATCGAGCAACGGAGAAAGCCAGTGTCAGCGAGAAAAGAAACACTGCAGAAATGGATGAGCAAAGCAAACACGCAGGGGCAAGGGGAGGAAGGGGGGGGGGGGGGGGGGGGGGGGGGGGGGGGGAAAAAACTGGAAGGGGCGGTCTTATCACCGTGGGTGGAGGGAGAGAGAGGGGTGTTGGTGAGAGTGGAAAATGGGTGCGGGGGGTGGTGTTGGGGGTAATTCTGACAAATGATGGGGTGGCCAAGGCCCCGTTTTGTTTAAACATTTGTACGTGGAACTGTGAAGGGTTGATGCGTAAATTAGACATTCCTGATGTTGTTTTCTACATTGTTATCTTTTGACATTTTCTCTTTGAACGAAAGTTTTGTTTATGTTGACACTGTTCAGTATACACCTTTTAAAGATTATGATGTATACACTGCTAAAGCTGTAAAATTATCTCAGCAAGGCAGATACTCTGGTGGAGTATTAGTGTTTGTGCGTAAAACCCTGGCAGAATATATCACAAAAAAACTGATACATATTTAGAGCAGCTTATTATTCTGAAACTGGATGAGAAGTTGACAGGGAAAGATAAGCCAGTATTTCTGATCTGTACATATATATCCACCCATATGATAGTAAATTCTGGAGACAAGCACAGCATGGCATTGGAGTGGAAATCATTGAGCAATGTTTAGTTGATTTATATGAAAGATTTGAAGATTTTTTCATCTTATGTGTGTGGGTGATATGAATGCGAGGACTGGATGTGAGAATGCGAGATTATGTGATACACTTTTTGATATGTGCACGCGGAAATCATTATATAATGATAAAAAAGATGACATGTTTACACGAAAGTCAGATGATACAGAAGTATCCGGTTTCGGGAAAGATTTACTTGATTTGTGTACTACTTTTGATTGTGTTATTGCCAATGGCCTTGTCCAATATGGGTTTGATGATTCGTTTACTTTCATTTCAAGTGCGGGTAGTAGTACTATTGATTATTTCATAATTTCCAGTGAATTATTTCTTCAAGATTGTGTTACTTCTTTGCGTGTTTTGTCAACCATCGACTCACCACATCTACCTGTTTGTATTAAACTGTTAGCATCCAAAGATGCATGCGACAAGATAAAATTGTCTAAAAGTAATAATATCAGGGAAAAGAAATGGATAGAAAAACGCATTTGGAATCCTGCTTTTAAACAACAGTTTAGAGACCAGTGCCATTCAGCTGAAGCACACAATTTGTTTTCTGAAGCTCTAAGATTAATAGATTCTGACATCAATGAAGCGGTGAGATTGTTTTTCTAGTACTTTAGTCTCTGTGTAGTGACTGCATGAAGAAGCGTGTTTATGTTGGGAGTAATATCAGTAACCCTCAATGGTTTGATCTAGAGTGCAAACAGTCCAAAAAACAAGACTTTCACTAACTGTAGCCAGACAAAAGAAAGATCCTGATGACCGAAGAAAATATGTTCAGAATCGAAAAGAATATAAATCACTTTGGGACAGAAAAAGCGTAGCTCTAAACGAGAAAAGGCTTTACGGCTTGCTTCTCTCGGCAAAGACAGTAAATCATTTTGGAGAGAGATTAGACAACTTTCAGGAAGAAGGAAGACTAACTTGAGCCCAGAAATATCAGACAGGCAGTGGTTTGAACATTTCCAAAAACTGTTTAATATCCCAGCAATAAAAGTAAATAGTTTGACTCTTGAAAACCAAGACTGTAGCTGTGAAGAATTAAATGTACCTATAAGTGAAATGGAAGTCCTCGAGTCCCTTCGAAAATTGAAAAAAGGGAAAAAGCGTGTGGTATTGACGAAATTGTTCCAGAAATGTTAAAACTGGGTGATGATTTTTCGGTTCCTTTTATGACAAGGCTATTTAATACGCTTTTCAATCAGGGTCTCTACCCTGATGATTGGAGTAAAGCAATTATTGTTCCGATTTTTAAAAGGGGGGGATAAAACACTGACTGACAATTACAGAGGGGTTTCCCTTTTAAGCCTAATGAGCAAGTGCTACACAATGATTCTCAACAAAAGACTAGTAAATTGGATTGAAACAAATAAAATATTGACAGAAACCCAGGCTGGATTTAGAAAAGGTTATTCGACATTTGATCATATTTTTACCTTAAATGCAATAATAGAGAAAAGCTTTTCTAAAAGAGGTGGTAAACTTTATGCATGCTTCGTTGATTTAAAAAAAAAGCTTTTGATTCTGTGCAACATGAACCTTTGTTTGAAGTTTTGATAAAAAAACTGGCATAAATGGAAAATTCATGAAGGCTGTAGTGGCTGTTTTTAAATCAGTACTTTCCTGTGTAAGAACTGATGGACACTTAACAGAATTTTTTGATTGTCCTGTTGGTCTGAGACAGGGGTGCATTTTAAGCCCTGAACTTTTTTCACTTTTTATAAATGAGATTGCAAACCACGTGAATGATAATGGATTACATGGGATACAGTTGTTGCCTGGTCTTGTTGAACTATTTTTACTTTTGTTCGCAGATGACATTGTTCTTTTGTCCTGTACTGCCAGAGGTCTTCAAAACCAAATTGATATATTAAATGATGCTTGCAAGATCATGTTTCTGAAGATTAATAAAGATAAAACTAAGATTATGGTTTTTTCGTAAAGGGGGATTCTTAGGCAAGTATGAAAAGTGGACTTTAGATGAAGTGAAACTAGAAGTGGTCAATGAATATAACTATCTTGGATTTGTTTTTACGACAAGAATGACTTTAAACAAAATGTGTTGATCCTCTGGCGACCAAGGGCAGAAGAGCGTGTATTGAATGCGTAAAAAACGTTGGAAGACTACATGATATTTCAAAATCGTGTTTCTTCAAAATCTTTGATACACAAGTACAACCCGTGTTGATGTATGCTGCTGAATTGTGGGGTTTACACAGGTTGGAGAGAACATTGAAAAAGTTCACATGTTTGCATGTAAACGATTTTTGAAAATCCCTTTGAAAGTACCAAATAAGTTAGTCCTTGGTGAAACCGGGCGATTTCCTCCTCTTTATGTAAATAGTTCGGTTAGATGTATCAAGTACTGGTTGAAAATTTTAAAGATGGACTTGTCTAGGATACCGAAACAGGCTTATATTATGCTTAAGAATTTAGATGACCAAGGGAAACCATGCTGGGTTTAGTTTGGTTAGAAATACACTGTTTAGAATGGGATTTGGATATGCTTGGTTTAACCAAGGAGTAGGGTGTGAACAATCATTTTTATCCTTGTTTAAACAGCGTTTGATAGACAATTATCAACAAGAATGGCATAGTTCAGTTATGAATGGAGACGTTTATAGCACCTACCGTCTTTTCAAACAGTCATTTGAAAGTGAAGGATACTTCCAGTTCGTTGACAAAAGATGTTTCCGAGATGGGTTGGTAAAATTAAGACTTGGGGTATTGCCAATTAATGGTTCTCACTCAGAACGATGTTTAGCGAAAAACAGAAACTTTACATGTCCAGTTTGCAAAGTTATTGAAGATGAACAACATTTTATACACATCTGCCCATTGTATTTGGAATCCGTTCAAAGTATCTAGGTGGAATTGAACAGTCCTATATAACTCTTCTTCGTAATGGATCAGCTTCACTGATCCGAAAGTTAGCCATGTATATCTTTTATGCTTTACGACAAAGAAACACTGCAATCATGGATTTGTGAACCAAAATAATGTAGATCATTCTTAAGATTTAATTTCTGGTGAAATGAATATTCCTATGTATGAACTTTCTTTCCACAGTACAATCAGTGGACCATTGCACGTCCAAGTTCCTTCTTAGCTACTTAATTATATTCTTATTTTATTCATTTGTCACTTTTTTTTTTATTAAATGATTTATCATTGATTGTATGTATCTATTTATCTATTCATTACTTATTCATTCATTTTTTTTCGTTAATTACTGATTTATTCGTTTACTCTGTATACTCTGCGAATGTCAGTGCTCATACATGGCAGACGCTTTTCTTGGGTCCAGGGACTACAAGGCACGCAAAGCTGTCTCTCACAGTCAAAATGAAAAGGTATCTGGGGGATCGGGCGGAGAGAGAGAGAGAGAGAGAGAGAGAGAGAGAGAGAGAGAGAGAGGGGGGAGGGATCGTTGCCCCCCCCCCTAAATTATCCGCAGACAACGGTGACGTGGCGTTTACCATCGAATTTTTCGTAGGCTCTAAGAACACGTCTTAGCTAGACTGGAGTGATTAGTTTACCAAGTGACGTTTTATTACCGCCTCCGACCCTGCACTCAGACAAATGATTCTGGTGCAGCATATTTGTATGAGGGCACTCTCTGTCCGCTACTTCTCTGTCCTTCTGTCTGTCTGTCTGTGTGTCTGCAAGAACGATCCGAAAATAATACGACGTATTTATGTCAACTCCTATTGTTTGATATCTGCAACAGACTAAATTTGAGTTCTTTAGATGCAACATTAACAAGCCGACAAATGATGACATTATTTTTATAAGCTGAACCATCAGACCTACAACGAACTGAATTTTGTGTGATTTTTAGATGCTAAGATTACCACTTTCAGTGGGTTTTAACTGTTAAGTTTTTTTTTGTGTTTAATGAGCAAAGCTGTAAAAGAATTACGTAATGAGGGTTGGTATATGGTAAACGAACAAAGCTAAAAGCCATCACTTTGCGAGGTCTCTAGATGTTTAACTAGCCTGCCGTGAAGCACAAATCGGCCAGAGGTAAGCACCTCCCAAGTAGGCTGAACGTTGCTCGCCTGTGTAACAGCAGCAGAGAAAGAATCCAGGAATGTCTGTTGAACATCCACCTCACTGGAGAAGACACTGGCTAGAAATGGAAAGCCTGCAGAGAATCCCTGTACAACGCTGCAGCTAACACTCTGGGTTTGTTGAACACATACACAGAGACTGGTTTGATGAAGCGACCCAGAAATCAACAAGCTCATAGACATGCTGCACAAGACCAACAGAGATCACCTCAGCGACATGACCTGCGAGAAGAAACAGCAGAAGTACCAGCAAGCCAAGCAGCTCACCCAACAGAGGCTTCGGCAGATGATGAAGAACGACAGGTGGGAAAAGAAAGCAGAAAGTCTGCGACCTGCGGCTGACACAAACGACATGAAGACCTTTCACGAGGGCCTTCTCACCATCGATGGACTTGTTTCCCCCACTACCTAATTGTTCAGCATTATATAGTTTGGTCAATCAGTGGGAGATTGCATCTCTCAGGAGATCCAAGTAAGGGTTGCTCTGCACACTTCTTAGCCGCTGACAATGCTTGAGCTATTGAACAGCAGTGCTGACCAATCAGACTGCTCCATATCTTTTGATCTCGCTTGCATCCTTGAATGGATTCTCAAGCATAGGTTTAAAGATCGCCCCCTACATTTTATACTGTTTGCATAATGTTTTCAGTTTTTCAGCAACTTTTTCCCTCTCCACACTTTCGTTTTGCTTCATTTACTATCCTTCGCTGACTGCTTTGGGGGTGCTGTTGGATTTTTTAGCTGTGGTGGTGAGAACACCGCAGAATTATGGACTGTGGTGTGTCTCTATTTAACGCCAAGCGCACTGACACAATCAGCCGTGTCTCCCTGATGAATCTGATCCAAAGGACGAAAGGCCTAGAAGCAAGCAATATAAATAGATCTGTTGCCAAGAAAGATTACAATGGTTCCTTCATGCAGCTACTTTCAAAATTGTAATATATTTCCGTAAATTTATGTTCCCATTTTCTTCATCTTCTATTATTTAATTTCGTTTTAAAGTTCAAATTTTTGCCATGTCATTACTATAGTGACAGAAGAATTACTAGGTTGTACTTGTATTCCCCAACTACTTATTTGTTCAACATAATGTATGTGTGCATTTGTGTAAATGTGCGCGCGCGCGCGCGTGCGTGTGTGTGTGTGTGTGTGTGTGTGTAAAGGTGCATGGGGGAAAACCAGAGACCGACAACACAGACTGACAGGTCATAATAAAGGCAGTGAGGCAGGCAAACACGCAAACACATGGACAAGTACAGGAAACTTACACATATATCCCATCAGACATCGAAAGTAAGAGTGAAACAGAATTAGCACCTCCACTGAACAGTATAAGCCTAATGAGTCTGGTGAACCAACCACTAAACCAAGGTAATGTGTCCTGGCAAGCTGGCTGATCGAATGTCTAGAGCAACTGGAATAAGTGTACAGGGGGAAAAAAACTAGCGAAAAGAAGGGGGGAAAAAAACAGAAATCTGTCTGAAAGAGAAAGGGTGTGTGTGTTGGGGGGGGGGGGGGGGTATGTGCGAAAGAATGGATGGAGGAAGGGCACTTAAAAGGGGGGCATTGGAAGGTAGGGAAAGAGTATTATTCTCAAAAGAACTGACAACAATACTGAGACGGAAACAGAGTGCGACTCCATCCATCAACTACGTAACCGTACAGTTAAGAGAGAGAGAGATAGATGTTTGTCTGGCAGGAATAATCGAAAGCCAAACCAATTGCCCAGACTTGTGAACTTTATCTAGAAGGCTTCAGGAATGTATGTGCTGATCACTGTGGTGACTAGTATAAATTATCAACGTGTAGCAGTTTCCAATACCAGGAGAGTTTTGACCCAAATCACGAGTTCTGAAAGACCAGGAGTTAGATGCGCGACGTGAGTGACTAACAAACCATTCAGTTTCACCTTCAGTTTTAGAAAACATTAATCTGTTGAAGTTCTTCCCATATTTGTAAAAAGGAGCACTTGCATTTGTCAAATGCTGATAACCATCTGCACCAGAACATCTATGGTCACTGTCTGTTGGTAGATCTTAACATCATATTTCTAATTATTCGATTAGATTACATATTTGTCTACAAGGTTTGCTCAATATGTCTGCAGACTGATGTGAATCGATTGACCACTTTTCTTTCCCTTTCTTTTGTCTGTATCATTATAGACATTCCTTTGGTGGCATTACTGCCACACTTTTTATCAAGACTCTTCAATACATAGCTACACCCAAACTCATTCTGTGGCACCATCAACATTGGCAACCCACAAGGAGCAGTCGATACCATTTGGGCATGAGACACCCACCGGCCTGGACAAGGAATTGTTACGGAATCACGTCAGTGGTGTCCATTCTGACACAACATACGCAAGAGGCTACCCACTAAGCTGACTAGCAACGTCAGTAGCTGTTTCGTCACAAAGTCACAGAACCAAAGAATGAGAGCGCCAACTGTAGAAGGTGCTACTACGTCGGTCCGACGACAGTCCCCCTGAAGTTGCCAATACCGACAACATTACACCAACTCACGACTTGGACAACATCGACATTGAGGTCGACATGAAAGCAGAGTATGAAGGATCACAGAACATACGAAGTGCGGAAATCTGCAAGGGAGGCAATCTGTGTGAAAGCTTGCGATCAGTGAGAGTGACCACGCCGTTTTCATGGGACAGATGCCGCTGGTGGGCACACCTAAAGCAATTTTGCCCTACCCGTTATCTTGACTGTTCAATCAGAGAAAGAAACGATCAAAACACGGTTGTGCACGATGCGCTTGTAATAAGATAGCCGTTATCTCGATCGCTATCCTGGCGTGTGCTTTAAATCAAACATTTGACTCTTCACACGTATTTGCTTAGCCCATAATCAGTGAGATGGTACTTCTGTTTGCAACAGAAAGACAGACGCTATCTTTCTCTCCTTTCTTTTTTTTGTGCCTGAGAGAAGTTTTTAAATGATAATGAGTGAGAGCATAGATCATGAACACGGTGCCAGGGAGTTCCAGTCTGGCCTAATATTACGAAGTAAGACTGTAATACATATACTTCCATTTATAGCATAACCTAGCTTTAAGCAGACGTGGTATAAAAAAAATCTGACATGAACTGTACAGAAATTAGCAATAAAATTGGAGAGGTAGCCATTAGATTAAATATTGAGCGTGCTGTGATAACTTTGTAATCTTATTTTTTTGTTATTTTATTTTTTTTTTTTTTTTTTTTTTTTTTGTTTCGGGCCGTCTTCAAAGGATGTTCAGCAACGGTCTGCTGAACTAATTCTGA
>JADBJO010008215.1:27379-37379 GCA_016801955.1 Conus betulinus | reverse complement strand
ATTTTCCCTTTTTTCTTTTTTCTCTGCTACAGATTTGCTCCGCCATTTCATCTCCCCTGCCCCCCCCCCCCTCCCCCCGGTAATCCCCAGAATGACCCGGTGAGTCAGACAGAGCCCCTAGGACTAAATTTTAAGTCTAAATATTTACCCCACCCCCACCCTCTCCCACCCCTCCTCCCCACCCCTTATCTACTTACGAATCAAAATAGTTTCTCTTGGAGGCCCCTAGCGAGACCGTCGAGGACAGTGTTTTTCAGGTGGCAGTTTACTGTGGTCCTTAATGTTTCACAGCCAGGTGGCGTAAGTCGACTCTGGATAGTCAGTTTAAGGTTTTGTTTTCAGGAGAGACTTTGAGGGGTCCCTATATTGCGGACGAGGATGTTTGACAACTAAAAAAAAAAAAAAAAAAAGGATGTTTGACATTTGTCATTTCACTGCCTTTTTTTCATCTCCATTTTGTTTTCCCAATTCCCATATTTTAAAAGGAGGGTGATAAGCCTTCATATCTGCAGTGGTAGATGATTCTGCCTAACTGACAGTATGTGCTTGAGTGGGTGAATGGGGAATAAATAAATGCTTCTCCAAATGAACCTTCAGCAAGCTTATAGTCTCCAAAGCGGGAGACCATCTCCAATGGGGAGAAAGCTCACTAACATTTAACTCCTGGTCAGATACCGGTATTTCGAAACCTGATTGTTTCTCCTCAGTGACCGCGGAAAGTGGTAATTTGACTCCTCTGCCTTTTCGGTTTTTAGAAGAATGCTATACCAGAAAAAGGCTGGTGTGCAATACCATAGTATTTGTTGAGTTTTTTTCAAAAAACCAACTAAAGGTGCCACCTAAGAAGCAAAAATTGTTTCATTGTAATTTAGTCCCTTGCGGATTCATCCAAGAACTGGCCCTCAGCACTTGTGTCTTAAGAGGTTATCTTTTTATTTTCTACTTTTCACAAGAAAATGTAGCTTGTTTTGCTCTTTCATGATTTCTTTTGCTTCTTAGGTGGCACCTTTAGTTGGTTTTTTGAAAAACTCAACAAAAATACTATGGTATTGCACACCAGCCTTTTTCTGGTATAGCATTCTTCTTAAAACCGAAAAGGCAGAGGAGTCAAATTACCACTTTCCGCGGTCACTGAGGAGAAACAAATCAGGTTTCGAAATACCGGTATCTGACCAGGAGTTATATGTTAGTGAGCTTTCTCCCCATTGGAGATGGTCTCCCGCTTTGGAGACTATAAGCTTGCTGAAGGTTCATTTGAACACACACACACACACATACATGCATATCAATTACTTTAATATATCAACTTGTCAAATCAACAACAATGCACAGTAGTCCAGATTGCAGGCGCATTGATAAACATTCTCTCTACCTCTCTCTCTGTCTCTCTCTTCCCCCTCTTTCTCTCTCTGTCCACACGTCCTTCTTTCTCTCTCCAGCTGGCTCCAAGTCTTTGTCTGTCAGTGTTTTAGTCAGCTTTATAATCATATATAATACTATTTAAAGCACAGTTTGAAAGTCAACATCTGTCAAGTTTCAAGGCTGGTTCATGAGGTGATTCCGCCTTGACCAAACACGCCTAGACCCCAATCATGACAGGCATGCTCAAGTATTTTGCAATGTGTTTACATTTGGTTATGGGCAGTCCTAACATTGAAAGTCCTGAAACCACTCTTTTATGAACCATGCCTAGTGAACCTGTTACTAGAAAAGTCACTTTCTTGATAATCTCAACGGCACGTTTCTGATTATCTAATCAAAGCTGTGTTAGCTCATACTTTTTCACGCTCCGCGCTCTATGTTGATCCTGTCTTCCACGTATGTGTCTGAAGTGTTTCCTAAGACTTGGAAGATGGTGTGATCAATGTAGTGAAGAGCTTTTTCGATTTTCTGCCGCAACTCATCTTTCTCCGATTCATGCTGAATTTGTTCGGCGATTTGAATGGCAAACTTGTTGACAACTCTCCAGGTAAAGCTCAGAACGCAAAGTTCTAAATCCGGGGCCTGCGACGCCTCTTCGTTTGGCGTCATCGTAGGGTTAACGTCACGCTGCGCTTGCAGAAAGCGGAGGACGTTCTGAACTTTGCCTAGGAGACGAAGCCACAGTCGAAAATCCCCTTGAGCAAACTTGACGGCCTCTGCATGCTTCGTCCGGATAGACTCACGAAACAGCTGCTCGGTTCGTTCTAAGTCTGCCCACTGGGCATCGTGGACTACTCCTTCATACATACATACAAACTTACATACATACATACACACATACATACATACGTACACACATATATACATGCATGCATACATGTCTACATACAGACAGAGAGATAGACATGCATGCATTCATGCATACATATATATATACATACAGACAAACAGACATACAGACAGACATGCAGACAGACATACAGACATACATGCGGGCATACATATGAACACAGATATATAAATACATGGAGAGATATGTGAACATAGTCTTCGATCATTTTAACACTAAACCAGTTGAAAAGAAAGTGCTATACATTTTGCCTTTCAAACAAAATTGATTTTAAAAACAAAAGCAGATCCACTCATCAACACACACACACACACACACACACACACAGGACTGTATCGTTACGTTCTGCTCAGTGAAGATTACACATCATTTTTATTAGTTGCATGTTGATATAAGATAACTCTGAGCATTTGAATTGGTACAGTTGATTACCGTGGGCTTGGGATGTATTATAAAAGAATTCTCGGAAAGGAAATTATTACATGATTTCTGTTATGTGAAGATGATGACTATAATGCTGCTACCGCTGCTGCTGCTGCTGCTGCTGCCGATGATAATGATGATATCGATGATGTTAGAAGATTATGAAAAACAGTGGGAAGAAAACTGCTCTCGAAATCGTCGACACACCCTTTATTTGTCTGGTATTTAAAAAAAAAAAACAAACAAACAAAACAAAACAAACAAAAAAAAAAAAACCCATTCTGCCTGCCTGTCGGTCGGTCTGTCTGTCCATATATCTGTCTGACTTGCTCTTTACACAAATCCACAGTGTTTATTTGATCTTGCTTACATTTTACAGGGGGCCTCATTAACTGCATTTCCGGATCAAGTACAAATCACTTTTATGCTAGGCAGCTGCATTTGTCCCACGTTTTCTACGACAATTTTGCGAAGTGAAGCGATGCGTGGATTCAAAGCTAATTCAAAGGAAATAACTCTGATCAGATCTATGACGAGGACAATCTCTCTTCAGTGACTCTCCGAACCTCAACACTGAAAGACAGAAGAGCAGGGGAAAGGCGGAGAACAGAGATAAATGCGGGGAAGTTGGGCGAATGGAGGGACAGCGGGGAAGAAGATTGGGCGAACGTTATGGTAGAATAAAAGAGAGGGAGAGAAAGCGGGAAATAAGAGCAGAAGGGATCGTGCATGATGGAAACAGTTACAGAGAATTTGGGAGAGGACGGAGGCGGGGTGAAAGTGTGGGAGCAGCAAGAAGGGGGCTTTTAAATTAGCTACTGTACTGATGTTTAAAAGCCTTTTCATGAACGTTCCAGGGATTTTGTAATAGTTGTGCATGGTGCTTTTGGGTTATGATGTAATATATCAGCGAAGGGGACTGAATTGTTTTTATCAGACAGCAATAAGAAGACGAATGTAATGGTAAATATCTGACTGGCCTGAAAATAACAAACTACGGAAAGGGAGATGTAAGCTGTCCATACCTGTTTATTCGGTTCGTCCAAATTTACTAATTATGGTGAATGAGAAGTTTTCAAGAGAAGTTTCTCCGACAAACGTGGAATTGATACAGAATTGAACGAATTTTGAGGAGATGCATGATTTTTGCAAAATGAAGATCACATTTCCTTTGAATTCGCTCTTTTCCTCCCTTTTCATAATTGGAATCAATAATGACAAAGTAAAAATCTGTCCCACCTCTCAACCCCCGACCTGTTTCCCTTCTTCCCTGCTTTCAGCCGTAGGGTAAAGAATATGAAATAAAATGAAACGTGCCAATAGATCGAAAGCAATGCAAAGTACGTGACAGAACCAAGGCACAAGCGTAAAGAATCATGTCAGCATGATGTCTCCCTACCCCATCCATTTCCCTCCTCATCATCCCCCCTCTTCTCCTTCCCACACACTTACCCACAAAAAATACCAGCACGCTCTCTCTCTCTCTCTCTCTCTCTCTCTCTCTCTCTCTCTCTCTCTCTCTCTCTCATAATGACATATTCAATGTTTCGAAGGTTTATGCTAATATCAACTTCAAGGCCAGTGCTAGTAAACAATAAGCAGCAATTTATCGCACACAAACTGAACGGACGTAATCGTGACGTAAGGCTAAACTCACCCCCACACCCAAGAGCTAAATGGAATATTTAATAAAAGAACATTAGTCATCAAAGGATGTCTAAAAAAAAAAAAAATTTCCCCAGGCGGCGAACAAATAGTGTTTGATTTCTGCTGCCAGTGAGAGTTTTGTGTTGTCAAAAGCCCTCCCATCCCCACCCCCACCCCCACGCCCCCACCTCTTTCCTCTCTCCTTTCTCTCCCTTGTCCCCTCCCATTCCTAATATCAGCGCTTTTGCCATGTCTATGTGAAGGCATAGCATGACGCATGTTGACACAACTACGAAAAAGTGCAGATTCATTATTACATGTGTTGGGTAAAAGCTTTATTGCACCCCCCCCCCCCCCCCCCCCCCCCCCCCCCTTTCTTCCTCCTTTCCCTCCCCGTCCCTTCCCATGCCCAATATCTACACTTTCGCTACGTCTAAGCCGAGGTCTAGCATGGTCCATGTTGATAAAAATATAAGCACATGTTTAATCATCACATTTGCTGAAATGAATGCTTTATTGCATCATTTCTTATGGACATGCGATGAGACATTAACAGTCATCGTGTCATCAATTGATGCCTAAGATTAAGTAAAACTATGCTTTTTTGCATCCTTATTTATGGCATTCGATGAAACAAAAATGACGTATTAATGCATCGCTCACCATGCCATCCGTTGAAACAAAATTTCTGTCTGTGTCTGTCTGTCTGTCTGTCTCTCTGTCTGTCTGTCTCTCTCTCTCTCTCTCTCTCTCTCTCTCTCTCTCTCTCTCTGTGTGTGTGTGTGTGTGTGTGTGTGTGTGTGTGTGTGTGTGTGTGTGTGTGTGTGTGTGTGTGTGTGTGTGTGTGCGTGTTTATTTACCATCCATTTGTTGGCTCTAACAAGTTAATACAATCCAAAATGGTATAGTTCTGTGAACAAAACTGTGAGGAGCAGGAGAGAGAGAGAGAGGGTTGTTAAGCAACTGGACCGCGTGCACCTGCGGAGTTTACTGCGATCTTGGGCCCACTCACTTTCTACAGAACACAAGAGCGTAGTGCATGGCAACTCAGTCCGGCACCATTGTGGGCGAGGCGAAAACGAAAGAAATGGTAGATATTTGGTTCCACGTCAAGGGAACCTAGTTACACCTCCTGTTGCTGCTGTCTTGTACTGATCATTTTTTTCCCGCGGGGGAGGAGAGATTGAGAAGGCTTTAGACCGGAACATTCACGCATGACGTCACCTACACCTCCCCCCTGCCACTCCTACCTCCCATGTTCAACAAATGGACCTAAAGCCGCCAAAGATAGCCACCCAGATTCGTGAGAGATTAGAAGAAAGCCACAGCCCAGAGTGAAATGACAGAAAGTATCTCATGTGAGAAACTTTGGAAACAAAGGCTGTGACAGAAATACAAATTCTGTATCAGAAAGGCCCAGGTAAAAACAACTAGCCTAGAAAGAGATGAGAAAAAAAAGGCATGCCAAAATCTGGACACAGATATGATAAGCATAGCTGTGTTCAGTCAATCACAACTACCCATTTTTGATAGATGAAAGGAAAGGAACGAGTAAATGAAAAAGAAACTCCTATCCATCTAGTTGGACATGGCCACATTTCTGAGAGAGACAGTCTGTATGATGGGCAGCATCAAGCACACATCCCTGCGAAAGGCAATGATATGCACATCAGCACACACGGAAAGCTGCCAAGGTCAGGGACGTTGCAGTGCTACATTCCTACTCCACCACATGATGAAGTGTTAAAATATTCCTCTAGAGGTGATCGAGGGGCATTTCTACGTGTGGCAGACGGCACAGAGGACGCATAGGGTTGTCAAATGAAGGGCGAAATCCGCCCTGCTCTCTGCGGGGTCCCGTCGTAATGGTACTTCAGTGCCAAAGTTTCCAATAGTGCCTTCGAAACTAACTGTCAAACTGCCGGTGTTGTGGTCAAAGGTAGGGAAAGTACCTAGTAGCCCCTTAACGTGAGGGGTTCTGCACAATGCTACTGGTGCCATAGACTGGAATTTATCGCTGCAGAATGTCCCCACCAATGGAAATGTTCCTTCCCTGGACACAAGAGGCAAGATGACAAGATCTGTCGGGCCACTGTTCGTGGATGCAGCTGCCGTAAACAACGTGACCACTCAGCCAGCTATGCTAAGTGGCAGCTCGTGAATAATGGGCTGTTTCTCTAAGCGTATATACCCGCTGGGGTTCCATGCCGGCGAGAATAAAACCCAAGGGCTCTGGGAGTGATGAACCCCTCCATTGACCTTACACTTGTCTGGAGAGTCGACGGTGTCCACAATACAGCAGTCGTGGGATCTGGAGCACGCCAAACCAAGCTGGGCATGGAGACCTAGCCTGATCATACGCACCTCCAAGCCCCAGCGCTCAAACAAACCTAGTCTGTACGTGGTGATGAGAAGATCATACGAACGAGGTGCAACTCCAAAGTCACAGGAGTCGGAGGAAGAAAAGGAAGAGGTGTTGTTTCTCTCAGACCGTGAAAGAGAAAGCTTTTTTATAAATACGAATAAAAAAAAAAACCCCACACGGGAAATGGAAAACGCCGGTGAAAGATTAAACATACAAGAAGAGACTTGAGGCACAACCAGAGGGCGACCGTCGGGAAATCATCATACAAACTCATCTCTGCCTTGATCGCAAAGATACCGACTCTAATTAGAAGTGACTACATGCAGGATACGTGGAATCAGCGTACCGCTATAGCTGCTGAAATAAATGCCTATAACCGCAGTTTGACACGTGGATTAGAACGGCGCGAGGGAACTGAAGCGAAGGCTGTCCTTCCTACAACGAAACTGAAAGACTTTCTTGCGGAAAGTCTCTCTTTTCTCAAGAATTATCTGTGGAACATTTAATTGGACGTGATGATAATACAGTTTCTCAACATGAAACACTGTTCCCACCCATTCCTGGAAAGGCTCTACCACGCTTTTGTCGTGGCACACGTAGACGACCTAGATAAAATGGCCACGTATATGGGCAGAGACAAACACACCGATCCCACTGATATAGTAAGAAGCCGACTCACCACACGTGCGGTTAGCATTCCTACGAAAGGAAATAAATCGATCTACCTGGCAAACGTTTATTATCGTGATGGAAGCAAAATAGAGCAAGCTATGACATGGCTCAGTGCTCTGTACACACAAAAAGAGCAGAACAGTGATGGCTGGCATTGATTCAAAATCAGCCACAGGCTGTTAGACGAAGGGCAGACCCACGGCACTGGGTTTCACCTGGCAAACATCGTCATGCACTCTAGCCTTTCACTGCTCGGTGATGGGCCCATAACTCCCGCTGGACACATGGGCAGCGCCGTAGCGTCATGGATCTTTCAGTGGCCAGCCGTGACCTTTACCTCGACGCCAACAAGGAACCAGACAGCGATCACCTGCAGACTGATCACTTGCCCTTGCTCACTGCGTTTGGTGGGCTGGATATTGTCCTGAATACGTGGAGCCAGCCAACAAGGAATCTGATCAACAAAAAAAATGATAACGCATTCCGTCTAGTGGTGTGTTGTCGTGAAAGAAAGTGCATTAAGCTCTCTGTTCCGTCCATTTCTCTTGACAGAGAGTTAAAAGATATTAGAGATATAATAATTACCATAAAACTCTATCTCTCTCTTCTCTTCTCTCTTCTGTCTCTCTGTCTCTCTCTCTCTCTCTCTCTCTCTCTCTCTCTCTCTCTCTCTCTCTCTCTCTCTCTCTCTCACACACACACACACACACACACACACACACACACACACACACACACACACACACACACACACACACACACACTCACAAGTTAAACTTCAGTTTGCACGTAGAAAAAAATGTGCTTGCCACGTTTTCTGACATTAGAAAGGCATATGACCAAGTCTGGCATTCAAAACTTCTGAACAAATTGAAGCTAATTGGTCTCTCGGGATTTATGTACAATTACTTAGAAAATCTTTTTAACTGATAGAACAATACAGACGAAGGTAGGAAATGTATATTCTAATGAAAGACACACCCAGATGGGATTCCCGCAAGGAGCTGCGATAGCTTCTATCCTGTTTAATATTTTGATCCATGATCTTCCTAAATCAATCATTATCAAAAACTGTTGAACTAGTGCAATATGCGGATGTTCTCTGCATTTGGATGAAAGTTAATTTAAAAACGTCACACACCAGTTAGATCAATCAACTATATTAAAAAGATATATCAAAATGAACTAGGTAACATTAGTAAGTACATGACTGAAAATGGATTGGCCCTTTGAGCTGAAAAAATCGCATATGGTTCTGTTCAATACAGCTGCACGTGCGGAAACCACGTACAACCGGTAAAACGGGTGCCTGTGGGAGCATATGAGTTTGAAAAAGGGCGAAATGCTCGTGGTCAATCATGATGCACGTGCATGGCACCTCGTTCATGAACACAGATCAGACGCCGTTGGCCACAAATCTGTAAACAGAACGGTCGTCTACGCCAGCCCAAAAAGCATGGCACAAAGGCAAAGACTAGACCCTGCCGATCGTGGACGTGCCTTAGCGTTGATTGACGAAGGGATTTCTGGCCGCGAGGTGGCTAGGCGTCTGAACGTGTCCCATTCCACCATCCACGTCTTGTAGAGAGGTTTCAGACCACTGGCAGCGTGCAGGATCGGCCACGATCAGGCCGTCCTCGGTGTACCGACAGACATGCTGACCGATTCCTCCTGCTGTCTGCCCTACGCAATCGAACTGTCACCTCATCCACCTTAAGGCGTGAGCTCCTGCAGGCTGCAAATGTCAATGTCAGTAGAAGGACAGTTTGTAACCGTTTGCACGAGTTCGGGCTGTCATCCCAGAGACCAGCAGTCCGAGTACCACTTACTCCAGCTCACCGCAGAGCACGGGCAGACTGGTGTCGTCATCACGTTCACTGGACGAGGCAGCAATGGTCTCGAGTGCTGTTCACAGATGAGTCCCGCTTCACCTTGGCATTCAATGACGGCAGGACCCGAGTGTGGCGAAGGCCAGGAGAACGTTTTGCTGATGCCACAGTTCGTGAGGTGGATCGTTACAGAGGGGGTTCTGTGATGGTCTGGGGTGGCTTCAGTCGTCAAGACAGAACTCCCCCTGTACGTCATTCAAGGCATGCTGACAGGGGTGCGGTACCGTGACGAGATTGTGAGGCCCCTGATCCAGCCTGCCCTTCAGGCCATGGGTAACGCTGCTGTTTTCCAAGACGACAACGCCCGTCCACACCGAGCCCGTGTCGTGGACGATCATCTGCAGCAAGAGGGGATCATCCAGATGCAGTGGCCATCTCGCTCACCCGATCTGGCTCCAATTGAGCACCTCTGGGATGTCCTTGGACGGCGGGTAGCCCACAACCACCACCCCCCGCCTGTTGACGTGGCCCAGCTCACTCTCTTTCTGCAGCAGGAGTGGCAGGCCATACCGGGGACACTCTTCGGACCCTGGTGGACTCCATGCGTCGACGTTTGTGCCGCTTGCCTGGCGGCAAACGGTGGCTACACTCGGTACTGAATGGTGCAGTTTTCAGTTGTGGCTTATGTGACGATCCTGAGGAAGGGTGATTGGACATTACAGCCCGCTGTCCGCGTTTGATTTGTTGATTTCGTGCAATGGTCCAATGAATTTGTTCTTGAATAAATTTGGA
>JADBJO010008215.1:12500-13543 GCA_016801955.1 Conus betulinus | reverse complement strand
GTTTTCTGTATATTGGATAACATAAATAGTCCAACTAGTTCACATGTTTCGGCACCATCATATGAACCCATTGTGACATCAAATGTGGAATTATTGCTGTTTTTTTTTGTCCAAGTATCATTACTGCTGTGGAGTAGAGTTTTTTTAGTGTGGAAGATGATTTCCATCTCAGCCTCTGTTATGTTTGTATATTTGTTAGCAAATTTTAAAGCTTTGGCAAACAATTCCTCATCTATGGATGGATAAAAATCCACTATGTCAAAAGTGATGAACACTGTGTTTTTTGTTTGTTTGTTAATTTCCTTGAACCATTGGATAACTTCGTAGCTATTTTTCTTCGTAGATATTCATGTATGCCCAACCTCAAAAACATAATTGACTCATCTAACAAATGAAAAATATAAAAAAAACCAAACAGAACTAAGCAAAAAATAGACTATAATATATCATGGAAAATTATAAAAAGAGCAGCACCATACAACAATATCTCTAAAAAATGCAACCTATGTTCTACAGAAAAGTGGCTGATATTATGCAAACCTCATCTAGCAACTCTGAATTCAAAAGTTGAGATCATAAACAATTGCAGGCACAAATGGAAATTCTTGTCAACACACCATTCCTTAACACACCCTCCCTGAACGCACCCCCCAAAAAATCAAAATTGTAAAAAGATACAGGCCGCGTGAAACACATGCAGAACTCACGCTTACACACACACAATATATATATAACACCGTAGCGTGCCCAAAATGAACACCCTGAAGAGAGCAGAGAGCTGGAAACAAGCTTGTTGGTGTTTTTTTAATCTCTTTTTTAATCACATTTTTAAATGTGTGTGTGTGTGTGTGTGTGTGTGTGTGTGTGTGTGTGTAAGTGACTGAGAGGGAGAGGGAGGGAGGGAGAAATAGGGAAATATCAAACAGAAACAACAACAATAACAACAACAAGCAAATAAAACAGTGGTTCATAAAGATAGATACAAACCCAAAATGAAATGAAATAAAACGAATATTCAAAATCCACATGGATCCCTGATACAA
>JADBJO010008215.1:0-5000 GCA_016801955.1 Conus betulinus | reverse complement strand
GGAAAGTAGTAAAAAAACTTTCCCTTCAAAAACGTGTACGACCGTGATTAAACCACTCTATGCGGAGCTCGGACGAATAAGGACAATCATTAGGACATACAATAATATATACCCTAGAATGATCACTGGTTTGTAAACGCCAGTTAACCTTTACCTCGGCACAACGGCACCTCATAATTAGAATACAATAGTACGCTTCATCCACAACTATCCTGAGGAAAACGGATGAGGACACATCGTCGTTTCAATGGTTATTCTGGAAAGAGGACAAATATACGCACTACTGTAGAAACCAATTAGTTGCTGGCCAGAAGACACAATTTACATTACAATGACCTAAACCCACAGATGAGTTTCTGAGACGATAGACAAAAAAACTCGGGTAGTGCCCCTGAGAAAACCCACCTGGTTATCTGGAAGAGGCTCAAAATACGCTACTATGAGAAAAACCTGGTTTCTGTGCGAAGGAGGGACAAAAATACGTACCGCCAGAGGAAGGAACAGCCACATGGTTTTCTGGCCCACGAGGACCAAATCCACAGGACACGGTAAACCGCCCACCCCTCTATCGGGTGTCCGGTAATCGACAAAATGCAGGGAGAGCGGGATTTCTTAGAGGCCGGCTTCGTGATTCTCGATTGTAAATCACCGAGGAGCCGTCCATCGTTAAAGGCAAACAACACACCAGGACACTTACCCCAATCGTAAGAGGGGATAAGAACCTCGAGGGGAGAGGGGAGGGGGGGGGGGAGGGATGAGGGGGGGGGGGGCGCGGGATTGAAGCAGAGAATGAACGGAGAAGAGGAGAGAGAAAGGGCTGCTGAGTAGAGTAGGGAATTCCCTGGAGGTGGAAATATGAGGAGGACGGTGTTATGGGAAGCCCAGCGGCGGGCGTATGGGGGGGGAGGCCGAAACCAGACGAAAGAGGAATCGGGGGGTCCGAAGAAGAAACGAACGGAAAGAGGAGGGAGGAATTGGGAGGAGGGTACGAGTATAGTACAGACACCAAAAAACAAAATCATAACCATCACTTCTACAGTAGTGAAATTAGGACACCAATAAGCTTAAATTCTTCAAAAACACTGATGACATCCGTTGTTCGGGGCAATCCATTTCACCCGGCGCATGCTCCGTGAACCACGTGAGGCACCTTGACCAACAAAAAAAAACCCAAAAAAAACTCTTCACTTCTGATTGGTAGAACCATAAATCAACAATATACGCACAACAGATATCTATCGCTCTCGAGCTCTGCCTATCTATACTCTCTAATCTCCTTCTTTCTCCAGAAAGGGGACAGTCATGTTTCTTAAGTGAGTGGCTGAAGAGAGCGAGGGAGTGAGAGAGAGGGAGAGAACGAGGAGACGGGAGAGTAGAGAGAGACCGAGAGGGGAGGGAGAGGGAGAGAAGAGGGCAGCGGAGATGAGAGGAGAGGGGGAGAGAGACACTGAGCATGGGGAGCGACGAGGAGGAGAGATAGGGAAGAGAGCAGAGAGGTGTGGAGAGAGCGAGAGGGAGGAGAGAGAGAGAGAGACGGAGGGAGTGCGGGAGGGAGGAGAGAAAGATGAGGGAGGGAGTGCACGGTGGGGACGAGAGAGATGAGGAAGAGGAGGGAGAAGAGCGAAGACGAGGAGTGTAGAGAGCTGGTTGGGGCGATAGTGTTGAAGGAGGGTCGAAAAAGAGGGGGAGAAAGAGGGGCAGGGGGGGGGGGGGGGGTGGGGGGGGGATGGTCTAGTAGTCAAGAATGGGCAGAGGGTTGTGGAGGGAGTCTTAATTGCCACCGCCCCCCACCCCCACCCCACCCCCCACACGACAACCCACACCCCCCCCACCCCCACCACACTACCCCACACCTAGTCTCGAGACATACACATCGATCACTTCGCCCTCTTCACAGATCCTCAGCCATCCATGACACTCCCAAGTACTTCCAACACTTCCCTCCCCGACCCCGATAACCTTCCTCTTTTTCCGTACCCCCACTGTCGATACAGGTGAAGGTCTAATTTCAAGGTGTTGTGTTAGTATGCTGAGTTGGGTCGCCAAATACCATGTTTCTGTACACAAATGCATAAACCCCAAACTCAACAGAACCCCACACACGGCGCGCTTGAAATCAAGCGGAAAGAACTAAACACCCAGACACAGACACGCGCGCGCGCACGCTCACACACCACACCACTATAACACAAACCCCACAACCACACCACCAACACACAACCACAACAACAAACCACATCTAACACACAGCAAGCACGTCATACACACATACACACACGCACGCCACACATAACACACACACACAAACATCAACACCACACACACCACACACACACACACACGCATACGCACCGCAATGCAACGCACGAACCGCAGCAACCGCCATGCTCTCGAAATGATACACATGCCACAAACCCCAACATTGCAACAAAAGCACACAAACCCACACACCACCCCACCTACAACACACAACAGAGCACACACACACAATAACATACCCCACACACGCGCGCGCCGCGCCACGCATGACACGCATCACGTTGTTAACACACACACAAACACACACACACAACACACACACACACACAAACACAACACACACACAACACACACAACACACGAGCGAAGACCGTCCTGTGTGTTGTGACTGCTGGCCGTGTGCCGTGCGTGCCGTGCGAGCGTGCGTGAGTTAGCGTGCCGTGTGTGGTGAGTGTGTGGGTGTGGTGTGTGTGTGTGTGTGTGGGTGTGTGTGGTGCCGTCCGCGTGCGTACGAGTGAGTGCGCGTGACGTGCGCGCCGCGGGGGTTTTTTGCGGGTATACTGTGTGTGTGTGGGCGTGTGTGTGTGCTGGGTGTTTATGTTTCTTTTTTCTGCGCGCGCGACGGCACGCGACGCGCGGCGCGCTGCGTGGTGTGTGATGTGTGTGTTGTGTGTGTGGTGTGGGTGTGTTGTGGCTGTGTTGGGTGAGAAGAGAGGACAACGGAGTGATCATGTGTGCTACACGGCTTGTGTGTGTGGGAGGAGTTCGGGGGGGAGATGCGTTAGAGCATTCCCTTCTTTGCCCCACAAAATATAGAACCAACGGTTAAGTTTGTCTCTGTGCGGCGCGCCGTCCTGTATGTACCCGTCCCCGAACTCCCCGCTGGGCAAACCAGCTGTTGTCGTCCTGCCCCCGGCTCCTCGGGCCTAGGCTGTCTGTGCGGCCAGTGACGTGCGAGAGTTGCGTTACGTTCGTGCGGGTACGTGGCTGCCCCCCCGTGACGTCCGTGCGGTGTATTATCCTTTTCTCTCCTCTATAACTATATATATTATATATATAATTATTTACTTTATCCTCCTCCCTCTCTATATATCAGAATCTCCATTCGGCTACTTCTCATACACTCTACCTCTGGGTCTCGGTGATGTGCGTGTATTGTGGTGTATCGTCGTGTGTATGACCACCGCCTGCCCTGTCCTCGTCTGCCGTGTTCTGTGTTGTGTGTGAGGTCGCGGTGTGTGATTGTGTGGTGTGTGCTGTGCGGGTGTGACCTCGTGTCCGTGTGGGTGTGTGTGCGCGAAGTGTGTGGTGCCCCGGCATTGCCTTGATTTAGTGTGGCTGTGCGATCCAATGGAGGTGGCCATGTTGTGTGTGTGAGTGTCCCCCGTCGCGCTTCTGTGGCCTGCATTGGATTGTTGCGTCGGAGTGCCGGAAGTGCGTCCGCATGTGTGGTGTTGTGTGCTTCTGTCGTGTGTGGGTGTGATGTGTGTGTTGTGGACTGAGAAGCGGGTAACGCTGCCCAGAATGCAAAATTTCCGCACGTGATAGCTGCCAGGCATAGTGGACTAACAAAACAACGACACAGAAAAAATTGAAAACAATCTTTCGTTTTGTAATACGCCCTGACATGCGACCAATGCGATCTGTGTACGTTAAAACGATGAACACAGACTCGCTACAAACTGTAGTTGGAAAGCTCCGTTGGACATTATATGATAATCGGAATCGGGTGACACACGCTCTCTTGACGACAACGGCCAAAAAACATAACAAAAAAAACCCATTATACATTCTCTCCATTTGATTACGTTGTGTGTGACCGGTTTCCCTTGCCCTGCAAACAGCACGTGGCTACAGACCCAGGCTTAAATGTAACCTTAGCCAGAAACTGGGCGCCGTGCACTGTTAATCATTACTGTCATGTACGTGCCTCCCCCGTCCAGGGCCCCCCACTGCCGGAAATGGCGTCCGGCCGGCGTTGGGTGGGGGGTTGGGGGTGGGTGGGGGCATGGGAGAGATGTTAACGTTTATCTCCTCATTCGCATCTGGGCATTTGTTGGTGAGGTCTATTTCTTCATTATTGGATTCCTTTCCCGTTTTGTCCCTAATCGGCATTCATTTTCTTAAGTAGAATGAAAATGCACGTCTGTGGTGTGGTTGCTGTGCGGTGTGTGTGGGCCCCCACGCGTGTGTGTTGTGTGTGGTGTGTCGCCTGCTGTGCCGTGTGATGGGGTGGGTGTGTGTGTGCTGTGTGTGTTGGTGATGTGTGTGTGATGTGCGTCTTTGTGTCCCCTCTAGTCTGTATGGTCCCCTGTAGCTTTTGTGTAGCAGACAGTGGGCCATAATAATCACACTCACTATCAAATTTCCCACATCTCTCAACGTTATTGAGCTTTCTTGTGGTTTGGCTTTGTTTTGGTGTGAGCTATCTTTTATCACTCCCTTGAAAAGCTTATTTACGAATGTTAGTGTTCTTTAAAAACAAAATGTTCATGTATGCGGAAACGATGCGCTTGATATATATCACCAGTGATACCATACAAAAAATTGTACTCGTGAAGATGGCGAGATTCAGCACGATGTATGAATGGTGTGTGTGGTGTACATTAAGTTTGTGTGAGCTTGTGCGTGCCCTAGCACGCTGTGATAGTATGAGACGCAGTTTGTCAACTATCGCCCGCCTCGACTCGTCGGGTCAGTGTGGTGTATGTGTTTTCTGTGCTGTGAAGGTTTCCTCCCTT
>JADBJO010008214.1:87500-95000 GCA_016801955.1 Conus betulinus | reverse complement strand
GGGATTGTAAAGACTGTACCTTCACTATGCAGTGGGATTGTAAAGACTGTACCTTCGCTATGCAGTGGGATTGTAAAGACTATACCTTCAGTATGCAGTGGGATTGTAAAGACTGTACCTTCACTATGCAGTGGGATTGTAAAGACTGTACCTTCACTATGCAGTGGGATTGTTAAGACTGTACCTTCGCTATGCAGTAGGATTGTGAACACTGTACCTTCAGTATGCAGTATGCAGTGGGATTGTAAACACTGTACCTTCACTATGCAGTGGGATTGTAAAGACTATACCTTCAGTATGCAGTGGGATTGTAAAGACTGTACCTTCAGTATGCAGTGGGATTGTAAAGACTATACCTTCACTATGCAGTGGATTGTAAAGACTATACCTTCAGTATGGAGTGGGATTGTAAAGACTGTACCTTCAGTATGCAGTGGGATTGTAAACACTGTACCTTCGCTATGCAGTGGGATTGTAAACACTGTTCCTTCGCTATGCAGTGGGTTTGTAAAAACTGTACCTTCAGTATGGAGTGGGATTGTAAAGACTGTACCTTCGCTATGCAGTGGGATTGTAAACACTGTACCTTCACTATGCAGTGGGATTGTAAAGACTGTACCTTCGCTATGCAGTGGGATTATAAACACTGTACCTTCACTATGCAGTGGGATTATAAACACTGTACCTTCACTATGCAGTGGGATTGTAAAGACTACCTTCACTATGCAGTGGGATGGTAAAGACTCTACCTTCAGTATGCAGTGGGAGTGTAAAGACTCTACCTTCAGTATGCAGTGGGAGTGTAAAGACTCTACCTTCAGTATGCAGTGGGAGTGTAAAGACTCTACCTTCAGTATGCAGTGGGTGTGTAAAGACCTTACCCCTTTGTTGATGAGCTCCCTGGTTCCGCTAGAGCTGACAAGACAGCCTTCGGCACCCACAGTGCAGTCACCAACACTGCCCCTGCTTATCTCCCTTACCCAGGTACCCTGCACACACCTTCTCACTCTCTCCGTTCTTCTGAATCATGGCTTATGTGGCAAAACCGCTTCAAACGTAAATCTCCAGGCTTTCCGTTCCTTCTTTTTTTTTTTTTCTCTTCTATGGTCCTTAGCTCTGAAAGTCGTTTCCGTTCAATACTAGACATTTCACTTCCGTTGCCCCTTTCAGATTCGATTTAACAACTTGTCTTCTCAAACAGCACATCCAAGTCAAATTTTTTTCTAAACTTTTGTGATTTGTTCGGGTGTCCGTGTGTATATTCTGAAAAGTGGCACTGTGTGTGTGTGTGTGTGTGTGTGTGTGTGTGTGTGTGTGTGTGTGTGTGTGTGTGTGTGTGTGTGTGTGTGTGTGCGTGTGTGTGTGCGTGTGTGTGTGACCCGGGCAGGGTGTGGGTTTACTGGGCTTCTTTTCGCCGAGGATAGTCCCAAGATCTCTCCCTTGGAGCCTGTCCCCTGTACAGCCTGCCCCACACCCACCTCTGCTTCTTCCTCCCCTCTCCTCCTTCTCTGCTCGGCCGTCCTCCTCTTTCTCATTCCTTCGGTGCTCCTCGGAGAGCCCTACTCCAACCCCCCATCCCCTCTCTCTCTCTCTCTGTGTCTCTCTCTCTCTCTCTCTTCTCTCTCTCTCTCAACCCCCCCTCCTCTCTCATCTCTCTCTCTCTGTCTCTCTCTCTCTCCCTCTCTCTCTCTCTCTCTCTCTCTCTCTCTCTCTCTCCCCCCCCCCCCCCCCCCCCCCCCCCCCCCCCCCCCCGTCCTCTGTCTCTCTCTCTGTCTCTCTCTCTCTCTTCTCCCTCCCTCCTCTCTCTCTCCATCTCTCTCGCTCTCTCTCTCTCTCTCTCTCTCTCTCTCTCTCTCTCTCTCTCTCTCTCTCTCTCTCTCTCACTCGCTTTTTTCCTCATTTTTTTTCCCTCATTTTTTTTTGTACCCTTTCTCTCCCTCTGCAACAGATATTTCTCGTGGGAAGAGCCGTCGTGAGCTGCTTATTGTTATCTGTCCATCTGCCCCACCCCTTCCCCGCAAAAGGGCAGAAACGGATTACAATCAAATAAGGGGCTCTCCGGGTTGTTCCTTCAGTTTATTGTCTTTCCACTTTGAGTGATATCCTATCGATCCGGGAAGAGTGCCTGGGGGAATGCCCGAGGTTCTTTCCGCATAAACTGCATCTCCGCCCTCTGGAAATTCGACGAGAGGAGTTTGTTCATTTTCCTCCTGTCATTCTTTTTTGGGCACAGCCTTTTCTTCTCTCTCTTTTTTTTTTCTTTCATTTTTCTGTGCCGTTCATTTTTTCCCCTATGGCCCGTTCACCTATCTTTGTGCCAGAAAGTCTTAACACGTTTTTTTCCTTTTTAATTCATAATATGCCAGTTTAGTATGCAGCAGGATTGTAAAGACTGTATACCTTCACTATGTAGTGGGATTGTGAAGTCTGTACCTTCAGTGTGCAGTGGGATTGTAAAGACTGCACCTTCAGTATGTAGTAGGATGTAAAAGACTGTACCTTCACGTATGCAGTGGGATTGTAGAGACTGTGCCTTCACTATGCAGTGATAGTGTAAAGACTGTACCTTCGCTATGCAGTGGGATTGTAAACACTGTACCTTCAGTATGCAGTGGGATTGTAAACACTGTACCTTCGCCATGCAGTGGGATTGTAAAGACTGTACCTTCGCTATGCAGTGGGATTGTAAAGACTGTACCTTCACTATGCAGTGGGATTGTAAAGACTGTACCTACCTTCGCTATGCAGTGGGATTGTAAAGACTGTACCTTCACTATGCAGTGGGATTGTAAAGACTGTACCTTCGCTATGCAGTGGGATTGTAAAAGACTATACCTTCAGTATGCAGTGGGATTGTAAAGACTGTACCTTCACTATGCAGTGGGATTGTAAAGACTGTACCTTCACTATGCAGTGGGATTGTTAAGACTGTACCTTCGCTATGCAGTAGGATTGTGAACACTGTACCCTTCAGTATGCAGTGGGATTGTAAACACTGTACCTTCACTATGCAGTGGGATTGTAAAGACTATACCTTCAGTATGCAGTGGGATTGTAAAGACTGTACCTTCAGTATGCAGTGGGATTGTAAAGACTATACCTTCACTATGCAGTGGGATTGTAAAAGACTATACCTTCAGTATGGAGTGGGATTGTAAAGACTGTACCTTCAGTATGCAGTGGGATTGTAAACACTGTACCTTCGCTATGCAGTGGGATTGTAAACACTGTTCCTTCGCTATGCAGTGGGTTTGTAAAAACTGTACCTTCAGTATGGAGTGGGATTGTAAAGACTGTACCTTCGCTATGCAGTGGGATTGTAAACACTGTACCTTCACTATGCAGTGGGATTGTAAAGACTGTACCTTCGCTATGCAGTGGGATTATAAACACTGTACCTTCACTATGCAGTGGGATTATAAACACTGTACCTTCACTATGCAGTGGGATTGTAAAGACTACCTTCACTATGCAGTGGGATGGTAAAGACTCTACCTTCAGTATGCAGTGGGAGTGTAAAGACTCTACCTTCAGTATGCAGTGGGAGTGTAAAGACTCTACCTTCAGTATGCAGTGGGAGTGTAAAGACTCTACCTTCAGTATGCAGTGGGAGTGTAAAGACCTTACCCCTTTGTTGATGAAGCTCCCTGGTTCCGCTAGAGCTGACAAGACAGCCTTCGGCACCCACAGTGCAGTCACCAACACTGCCCCTGCTTATCTCCCTTACCCAGGTACCCTGCACACACACCTTCTCACTCTCTCCGTTCTTCTGAATCATGGCTTATGTGGCAAAACCGCTTCAAACGTAAATCTCCAGGCTTTCCGTTCCTTCTTTTTTTTTTTCTTCTATGGTCCTTAGCTCTGAAAGTCGTTTCCGTTCAATACTAGACATTTCACTTCCGTTGCCCCTTTCAGATTCGATTTAACAACTTGTCTTCTCAAACAGCACATCCAAGTCCAAATTTTTTCTAAACTTTTGTGATTTGTTCGGGTGTCCGTGTGTATATTCTGAAAAGTGGCACTGTGTGTGTGTGTGTGTGTGTGTGTGTGTGTGTGTGTGTGTGTGTGTGTGTGTGTGTGTGTGTGTGTGTGTGTGTGTGTGTGTGTGTGTGCGTGTGTGTGTGTGACCCGGGCAGGGTGTGGGTTTACTGGGCTTCTTTTCGCCGAGGATAGTCCCAAGATCTCTCCCTTGGAGCCTGTCCCCTGTACAGCCTGCCCCACACCCACCTGCTTCTTCTTCCTCCCTCTCCTCCTTCTCTGCTCGGCCGTCCTCCTCTTTCTCATTCCTTCGGTGCTCCTCGGGAGAGCCCTACTCCAACCCCCATCTCCCTCTCTCTCTCTCTCTGTGTCTCTCTCTCTCTCTCTTTCTCTCTCTCAACCCCCCCCCCCTCTGTCTCTCTCTGTCTCTCTCTCTCCCTCCCTCTCTCTCTCCATCTCTCTCTCTCTCTCTCTCAACCCCCCCCCCCCCCCCCCCCTCTGTCTCTCTCTCTCTCTGTCTCTCTCTCTCTCTTCTCCCTCCTCTCTCTCTCCATCTCTCTCTCTCTCTCTCTCTCTCTCTCTCTCTCTCTCTCTCTCTCTCTCTCTCTCACATACTTTTCCCTCATTTTTTCCCTCATTTTTTTTGTACCCTTTCTCTCCCTCTGCAACAGATATTTCTCGTGGGAAGAGCCGTCGTGAGCTGCTTATTGTTATCTGTCCATCTGCCCCACCCCTTCCCCGCAAAAGGGCAGAAACGGATTACAATCAAATAAGGGGCTCTCCGGGTTGTTCCTTCAGTTTATTGTCTTTCCACTTTGAGTGATATCCTATCGATCCGGGAAGAGTGCCTGGGGGAATGCCCGAGGTTCTTTCCGCATAAACTGCATAAACTGCATCTCCGCCCTCTGGAAATTCGACGAGAGGAGTTTGTTCATTTTCCTCCTGTCATTCTTTTTGGGCACACAGCCTTTTTCTCTCTCTCTTTTTTTTTTCTTTCATTTTTCTGTGCCGTTCATTTTTTCCCCTATGGCCCGTTCACCCTATCTTTGTGCCAGAAAGTCTTAACACGTTTTTTTTCCTTTTCTTAATTCATAATATGCCAGTTTAGTATGCAGCAGGATTGTAAAGACTGTATACCTTCACTATGTAGTGGGATTGTGAAGTCTGTACCTTCAGTGTGCAGTGGGATTGTAAAGACTGCACCTTCAGTATGTAGTAGGATTGTAAAGACTGTACCTTCACGTATGCAGTGGGATTGTAGAGACTGTGCCTTCACTATGCAGTGATAGTGTAAAGACTGTACCTTCGCTATGCAGTGGGATTGTAAACACTGTACCTTCAGTATGCAGTGGGATTGTAAACACTGTACCTTCGCCATGCAGTGGGATTGTAAAGACTGTACCTTCGCTATGCAGTGGGATTGTAAAGACTGTACCTTCACTATGCAGTGGGATTGTAAAGACTGTACCTTCGCTATGCAGTGGGATTGTAAAGACTGTACCTTCACTATGCAGTGGGATTGTAAAGACTGTACCTTCGCTATGCAGTGGGATTGTAAGACTATACCTTCAGTATGCAGTGGGATTGTAAAGACTGTACCTTCACTATGCAGTGGGATTGTAAAGACTGTACCTTCACTATGCAGTGGGATTGTTAAGACTGTACCTTCGCTATGCAGTAGGATTGTGAACACTGTACCTTCAGTATGCAGTGGGATTGTAAACACTGTACCTTCACTATGCAGTGGGATTGTAAAGACTATACCTTCAGTATGCAGTGGGATTGTAAAGACTGTACCTTCAGTATGCAGTGGGATTGTAAAGACTATACCTTCACTATGCAGTGGGATTGTAAAGACTATACCTTCAGTATGGAGTGGGATGTAAAGACTGTACCTTCGTATGCAGTGGGATTGTAAACACTGTACCTTCGCTATGCAGTGGGATTGTAAACACTGTTCCTTCGCTATGCAGTGGTTTGTAAAAAACTGTACCTTCAGTATGGAGTGGGATTGTAAAGACTGTACCTTCGCTATGCAGTGGGATTGTAAACACTGTACCTTCACTATGCAGTGGGATTGTAAAGACTGTACCTTCGCTATGCAGTGGGATTATAAACACTGTACCTTCACTATGCAGTGGGATTATAAACACTGTACCTTCACTATGCAGTGGGATTGTAAAGACTACCTTCACTATGCAGTGGGATGGTAAAGACTCTACCTTCAGTATGCAGTGGGAGTGTAAAGACTCTACCTTCAGTATGCAGTGGGAGTGTAAAGACTCTACCTTCAGTATGCAGTGGGAGTGTAAAGACTCTACCTTCAGTATGCAGTGGGAGTGTAAAGACCTTACCCCTTTGTTGATGAAGCTCCCTGGTTCCGCTAGAGCTGACAAGACAGCCTTCGGCACCCACAGTGCAGTCACCAACACTGCCCCCTGCTTATCTCCCTTACCCAGGTACCCTGCACACACCTTCTCACTCTCTCCGTTCTTCTGAATCATGGCTTATGTGGCAAAAAACGCTTCAAACGTAAATCTCCAGGCTTTCCGTTCCTTCTTTTTTTTTTTTCTTCTATGGTCCTTAGCTCTGAAAGTCGTTTCCGTTCAATACTAGACATTTCACTTCCGTTGCCCCTTTCAGATTCGATTTAACAAACTTGTCTTCTCAAACAGCACATCCAAGTCCAAATTTTTTCTAAACTTTTGTGATTTGTTCGGGTGTCCGTGTGTATATTCTGAAAAGTGGCACTGTGTGTGTGTGTGTGTGTGTGTGTGTGTGTGTGTGTGTGTGTGTGTGTGTGTGTGTGTGTGTGTGTGTGTGTGTGTGTGTGTGTGTGTGTGTGTGTGTGTGTGTGTGTGTGTGTGCGCGCGCGCACGCGCGCGCGTGCGTGTGTGTGCGTGCGTGTGGCGTGTGGGCATATGTGTGTTTATGTGTGTGTGAGAGAGAGAGAGAGAGAGAGAGAGAGAGAGAGAGAGAGAGAGAGTGGTAGTAGACAGACAGACAGACAGTACAGACAGACAGAGAAACTTACAGACAGACTGACAGACAGACAGTCGGACAGACAGTCAAGCAAAGACAAACAGAGAACGGGAGAGAAGCGAGGTTTCAAAAATGACAAAAAAAATCAATGTTGCCAATAATGCCTTTCATCCCTCCGGGAAATCGAAGGATTAAACCGAGCAATAACAATTACAAAGAGAGAACAACGGAAACTAAAATAATTATCATAAAAAGGGGATAGACGAGGAGGGGGGTGGGGGGGGGGGGGGGGGGTGGGGGGGGGGGGGGGGCAGCAAAAGGATCAGGAGGTAGATGAGGCTGAGAAGAAAGATTGGAAAAGAAGAGGTGTGGAAGTGGGGGGGGGGGGGGGGGGGGGGAGGAGACGGGAGGCGGAGGAACACGAGACCCGAAAGAAGAGGAGGAAGATGCAGAAGAAAATGAGAAGAAAGATAGCGAAGTGTGTGAGGAGGAGCAGAAGGAGGAAGATGAGGCGAAGGAGGAAAGCAATGAGCAAGATGA
>JADBJO010008214.1:75000-77500 GCA_016801955.1 Conus betulinus | reverse complement strand
AGAGAGAGAGAGAGAGAGAGAGAGAGAGAGAGAATTGGCGGACGTAAGGGAGACAATTCCTTTGCGGTTCCATTCACAATTTTCAACAGTTGTGTCCTTTTATTCACCAAGCACCGTCTTTTCTCTTTTGCAGATGATTGTGTTCTGTGAACAAATATAGCATTGTAGAGCATGGTGTTGTTTTCGCTCCAACCTGCGTTTGTACTGCATTGTATTTCATTATAACGTGTTGTACTGTGGTGCATTTGGCTGCGTTGTATTCAGTCGTACTGAACTGGCACAAGAAAGCTGTTAAGGACATTTTCACCGCTCTACGAGATAGAACATCGTCACAGATGGATTACGGTCTTTTTTCTCTCTTTATCTAATACGTTTGCATGTGTTGCGAGCACTCCGCGCTGTTATCGACAATATTGAAGAAAAAAGACAACCTGGCCGGGTTTTTTTTTCTTTTTTTTTTTTTTTTTTTTTTTTTTTTTTTTTTTTTTTTTTTCATTCTGATACAGTGTGCGAGAGCGCGTGCAGACGCGCGCGCGCGTAACTGTGTAACTTGAACCGTTTTGTCTTGTTATTGTGTGTGATTGTGTGTGTATGTAATATACATTGAAGATGATGTTGATAACTCTAGTGCAGTTTATGAGTATGATTCGCCTGTACCCAAATATCTACGCAACAAGAAATGAAAACATTTGCTGCAGCAGCAAGTGCGAGTAATACAGACAATAGTAGTGATTATGCATGTGCCACTAGTGTTAGCACAGACACCCGCGTGCAGACATTACAATCACAGACGTCATGAAGCAAATGGAAGAAACGGCAAGGAACATGAATTATGGCCTCGTTCAGGTCAGTGGTTTCTTTAATGTCTCTTCATCGCCAGATGATACGAGACACTTGCTTAAAAAAAAAAAAAAAAAAAAAAAAAAAAACTGCACACAATTTATCTAGTACACGCCAAGCCACATCTGATATGTGCATATTCACATCAGTGAAATACCCCAGTGAAATACCCAAATACACAGTTGTGATCTTTACAAAAAAAAAAAAAAAAAAAAAAATTTTGCAACCTGTGACTGCGAAATAATGATGGCAATTTCAGCAACACATGAACCATACAAGACAGTGTTGACATTATCAAAGTTATTCATCTCAATATCTCTCTCTCCTGATAGAGCGAGGTCAACACTGAGCATTTAAACAAAAGATGACGCACAGAAATGTTTTTCTGCAGACACAAGTAACACCATGAGAACATTTAGTGTTCTCAGTATTCAGCCTTAATTTATGAATTCATCTAACACTGTCCTGTCACAATTGAAAGAAGAGATGAAACTCCATGCAGCAAAGAGGTTGAAAACCCAAATCCTGACAATCCTTCGTGACTATTGTACTGTTTGTACCTGCTGATAAAACATATGGAGAATCCGATTCACAGTTACCTAGCAACGCTAAGTTGGGAAGGACTGTCACTGACTCGCTGTCTGTGTCGCACGGTGCCATGTCGATGTGCTGTGTGTTCCATCGTGGGACGGCGGCGAACTCGGTGCAGGCGGAGGTAGAGAGAGTGGGGGTTGGTGTGAAGGCTGAAAAGTGTCGACAAAGGAGACTTCATTGTTGTTGCCGTTCTGTCGCCATTGTATAGGAAACTGGGAGGGGTCTCTCTCTACTGTCCTCTCTCTCTCTCTCTCTCTCTCTCTCTCTCTCTCTCAGAGGCGGAAGATACGATTTCACTTGCCTTTGCTTCCCGTGTTTCTCGGCCCCACCTCCTGGCCCTGTTGACCTGTGACGGACATTTTCTTCTGAACACCGCACTGTGAACCAAGGGGGTCGTGTAACAGGAGAATAGCCGGACATGGTTGTCAGCCTAAGAATCACAGCAGTCTGGTTATCCCTGCCCTCCATCATCTAGATGATGACAATTTCAATTCACGCAGCGCTGCGTCCGGTATGTTTTCCAAATTCAATGGAAGACCTTATGAAGACGAGCAGAATTTCATCGGAGCTGTGAGAAGTTCGTCTTGCTGGCAACCAGACAAGGGAAGTCACGAGAGAGAGAGAGAGAGAGAGAGAGAGAGAGAGAGAGAGAGAGAGAGAGAGAGAGAGAGAGAGAGAGAGAGACAGAGACAGACAGACAGAGACAGAGACAGAGACAGACAGACAGACAGACAGACAGACACAGAGACTGAGAAAGAAGAAAATGCTAAGAAGCTTGTGCCAGACCAGCAAAAGCCAGAGCGCTGAAGGCCCCAAAAGATGAGCTCGTAACTCCCTCTTCTCACTGACCGTGCCCTAAGAAAAAAAAATGACGAGTCTGTAAAGTCAGCCATGGCAACGTGTATTCCCCCAAAGAAATCATTCGTCTGTGTGAGCGCAGCGAACAAGATTAGCTGTTTAATGACTCGACAGTGAAGGAAGCATCCGCAAGACTGCTGGCACATGTACACAAATATATTAAGAGAGAGACTTGCAAGCAGCACTCTATATGTTTTCACTGAAGATG
>JADBJO010008214.1:67500-70000 GCA_016801955.1 Conus betulinus | reverse complement strand
AGTGCTGTAACAGTCCAGCCGACCATGCAGGGCCCTTCAAGGGTTGCCACCACGCAAAGAAAGCAGTCCTGTCGTGACAAAAAAAGAACAGAAGAAAGAAACGAGCGCCAGGAACAGCAACTCCAGAACTGATATTAATTCATCACATTACAGCTAAACTGTAGGCATCATTAACATGGATAGGTGCTACGTGCACCAAATTATATTCTTCTTTTCATACGAAAATAACAAAACTTTACAAATATTTTCTCTGACATTTTTTTTTTCTATCTGTGGGGGGGGGGGGGGGGGGGGGGGGGGGGGGGGGGGGTGAAGGAGAAATTGGCCCCGGCATTTTCTCATCCGAGGGCTCTCTAGAGGGAGGAGCTTTATTTTCGCGCCGGATACGTTCTTGTTTGGCGACAACCTAAAGACCCTAAGAATGTCAGTGTTTGACCGGGAAGAAAATTATCTTCTCTTGAAACGGTTGCTTTTTTCCCTGGAGGGAAAAAAGGGGTGATTTTTTTTTTCTCTCCATGAAACGTTCCTGTTTGAAAATCATATCTCAAAAGGAATGAAGCATACTTCTTCTTGACACCTCCGTGCCCAACATCTAATTGAAGGGAAGGTTTTAAGAGGTAAGGTACTGCTGTTTACAGCCTTGCCGACTGCAAAGGGTCATATCAGGTCTGTCACCACGTCCAAGTTAACTCACAAATCGTTAAAAAAAAAAAAAAAAAAAAAAAAACCTGCGTTCACATAACCCTTTAAAATACTTCTAAAAAACACACACCAAAAATTTTGTTTTAAAAATCTTTCTTCGGTAAAATCTTAGATCAGCGGAAAAAAAATTAATGTTGATCTCTTTCAGAAATTCAAAGGCCACGATCAGGTGGGACATCTCTGAACAAGGTTTTCATGGAGCCTGCTGCGAAATGGTTTATGTCTCACATCATGCAAATCCCAACACTCTAAAAAGAATAAATATGTTTTACAGTGATTGGTACATGACATGGAATGTACCACGGAGCTTCTTCACTTTTATAAGATAGTATAGAAGGAGTGGCCTGTATGCAAACGGCACAAGACTTGTTTCTTCTTTACGGCCAAATTGAAGGGAAAAGACGGGAGAGAGTGGGTGATGGTGGTGGGGAGGTGAATTCTGAAACTGTCTGAACAACTATCTGAAGGGAAATCGGGCAGTTTTACCTTGACGTTTGTCCCGCCAGTCAATAATCCGACGTAAAATAAGGGAGGGAGGGATATTCCACCCGTTACACTTTCCCGTGTACAAGCTATACGAAAGGCAAGACGAGGGGTGGAAGAGGGATTCTACTACTTTCCTGGTTGACCATAAACTGAAGAAGAAAAAAATGAGTGGGAAAATAAAGGGTGGGAGTGTAGGGGGGGGGGGGGGGGGGGGGGGGGGGGGGGGGGGGGGGTGGGGGAGATTCCACTACTTTCCTGTTGACCATTATCTGAAGGAGAAGAAGGAGCGGAAAATAAAGGGGGGGGGGGGGGGGGGGGGATTTCTCCCTGTAACTCTCCTGTCTGACAAACTACCCGAGGGAAGAATAGGAGGAGGGGACGGGGGGCATTTTTCCTTTGATATTTTCCTGTCTGACTATCCTCTAGCGGTGGTCGGGGGACGGGGGGGGGGGGGGGGGGGAGGGGGATAGTGGTGGGTGGGGAGTGGCGGTGGAAACCCCTTTTTCCCCCCTGATATTTTTTTCTGACACTACCTGAAGGGGGGATAATACAAGAAAGAAAGGAGGAGGGGGAGGGGGGGAGGGGGACGGGTAGAAGGACAAAACGTCTCTCTGACACATTGTGAGGGGGAAATAGGGTGCGACAGGATTTTGTTTTCTCTCAGACATTGCAATTTCGTGACTTACAGTTTAAAAGGAATAGAGGAGGGGAGAGCACTTTTTTTTTTTTAACAGACATTCTTCTGTGCGAAAAAAAAACCGTCTGAGGAAGGAATAGAGACATCGGAAACGAAAAACGAGCTGTCAACTATCTTCTCAAGTTTGAGGAGATAAGTGATTTGCTCATTCTTCGTTCTCATTGTCCTGGGTGTGGTTTATCTCGCCTAAAGAAAACTGAAGAGGTCGAAACGCGTCGTGTTTTGTTTTGTGATTTGTTTGTCTATGTTAAACCGGCGGATTTACTTTAAATTCCTGAACAAATTAAGTAGTGGGGGAAAACAAGTGCAGTTAAACAATTCTTCCATCATTATAGTAATGACTTGGCAAAGATTTGAAATTGAGAAAAATAAATTCCTTTCAAAAATTTGTTTCAGTTTGTGTAGGCAAGTCAGTTCACTTTAAAACTAAGAAACTGGTGCTAAAATTGTGGACTTCCTTGACCCTCCAAGTTTTTTTGTTTGTTTGTTTGTTTTGCACGGGGCACTCTATTCACCTGATGCTGTTAGAGGAAACATGATGAGGATAGTAGGGTGATTTTCTTCCTCCGATATGTAAATCTCTATCCTGTCACGCATGCACTTGGGTGGAGCACA
>JADBJO010008214.1:55000-57500 GCA_016801955.1 Conus betulinus | reverse complement strand
GTTAAAACTTTGATTAAAATGTAAAGCTAAACCTACAGCGCTGTTTCTTGCTGGTGCAGTCGTCAGGGTATGGGGGGGTCGGTGTTGTCGGTGTTTTTTATATACGTGTTCGCTGTCTGCCATCACGTGCGGTCAGTGTTTTTCATGTGTTTTTGATTTCTGCTCCCTGATAGGAACTTCCATTTGTGTCTGCAATTGTTAACCATTTCTATCCTAGTGTTTAGGGTTGCTAATTTTGGTTTGCATAGGATCATATATTTTTCTGTTAGGCATAAATTACATCTTTTGAAATGTTATTGTATGATGCAGCTCTTTTTAGAGATTTTCCAGGATATGTTGTAATCTATTTTTTATCTTTGAGTTTCAAATATATTTACTCAATTCTGTTTGATTTTGTATCTTTCTTTGTTAAATGACTGTTTATGATTTGCATATCTAGTTTTAAATGGTTTTCAGTGATACCTATATATGTTTCTTCAGTGTTCTCTGATTTTACAGTGGCTTGGTATACAATATTGCTGTGGAGGCATTTATTGTTTAGAGGGCACTGTTGTTTCTTGGTACAGTTGCAAGATTTCCGTTCTTCACCCTCGTTTGTCTCTGCACTGCTTTTCGTTTTGTTGGTTGAATCAATGATGTTTTTGAGATTCGGCATACATGAGTATGATAATTTGATGTTGTGCCTGTTAAATATCTTAAACAGTTTGTGCTCTTTGGGAAAGAAGATGTCAGAATTTTAAGAATTCTTTCCCAACGTTTGTTTTAACTCTTCCATCGTATGGGGGGTTGTACCATATGATTTTCCTTTTCCTGTTCTTTCTTGTGTCTGCTCATATCATTTCATGGGGTCATAGTGTAATTTGTAGTTGTAGCCACTTTGGTGTAACGCTTCTTGGTATTCAGCTGCAGTGTTGTTAAATACTGTTTTTCATTACATGACAGATTAGATAATCTCTTGTTTATGCCTCTAGGTATCGTTTTGAGTATGGAAGGTGGGTGATTACTTTTGATATTTACATAGACAGGTGTGTCATTTTTTTTTTTTTTATGGAAGAAAGATACAAAAATCAAACAGAATTGAGTAAATATATTTGGAAACTCAAAGATAAAAAAATAGATTACAACATATCCTGGAAAATCTTAAAAGAGAGCTGCATCATACAATAACATTTCAAAAAGATGTAATTTATGCCTAACAGAAAAATATATGATCCTATGCAAACCAAAATTAGCAACCCTAACACTAGGATAGAAATGGTTAACAATTTGCAGACACAAATGGAAGTTCCTATCAGGGAGCAGAAATCAAAAACACATGAAAAACACTGACCGCACGTGATGGCAGACAGCGAACACGTATAAAAAAAAACACCGACAACACCGACCCCCCCATACCCTGACGACTGCACCAGCAAGAAACAGCGCTGTAGTGTGGTCTCAAAACTTAGCGGATATGCTGTAGCGTATATGGACTACTCCACACTCAGTCACGGCTCCTTGATGAAACTGAAACTCTGTGTGTGTGGTGTGTGTGTGTGTGTGTGTGTGTGTGTGTGGCGTATATGGACTAGTCCACACTCGGTAACGGGCTCCTTGATGAAAACAAAACTCGTGTGTATGTGTGGTGGTGTGTGGGGGGGGGGGGGGGGGGGGAGGGGGGTGCGGGGGGGGGAGGCGAGTGAAAATGGGGGGGGGGGGGTGCGCGCAGTGCGCCTACGTGTGTGTGTATGTGTGTGTTGTGCAGCTGTGTGTGGTGTGTGCGCGCGCGCGCGCGCGCGACTGTGTGCGTGTGCGTTTGTGTGTGTGTGTGTGCCTGTGTGTGGTGTGGTTGTGTGTGTGTGTGTGTGTGTGTGTGAAGAGGACACGTGTGTGTGGCGTGCGCGCGCGCGTGTGCGTGTGTGTGTGTGTGTGTGTGTGTGTGTGTGTGTGGTGTGTGTGTGTGTGTGTGTGGTGTGTATTCCGGGGAGGGGGGAGGGGAGCCCTTTATACTTCAGAATTTGAGTTGCATTCGTATGAGAGGTGCATTTTCAAAATCGAAATACCATTCTCTATCTCTCTCTCCTCTCCTCTCTCCAGACTCTCTTCCTCCTCACCTCCTCTCTCTCTCTCTCTATCTCTCTCTCTGTCTTAGTAAGTTCACTCATTACCTTTTCTCGTGCGCTTTCAGATAAAAATTCAAGTCCATTTAATCTATCAAATACCATCAATGTCAGTCTAATCGGACACATCCGTTCTCCATCTCTCTCTCTTCTACTCTCTCTCTCTCTCTCTCTTGTCTGTCTCTACTCTTTTCTAGGCTCGCTCTCTCTATCTTTCTCGCTCTATCTCTCTCGCTCTCTCCCTTTCTCACTCCCTCCCTCCTCCCCTCTCTCTCTCTCTCTCTCTCTCTCTCCTCTCTTTCTCTCTCTCTTATATTAACTCGCTGATTACATTTCTCGATCATTCAGATAAAAATCAAGTCAATTAATCTAAATCATCACTGTCCGCCCGTCCGTCCATC
>JADBJO010008214.1:37500-45000 GCA_016801955.1 Conus betulinus | reverse complement strand
GCTGCTGCTGCTGCAACTACTATTACTACTTGATCTACTATTGCTGCTGTTGCTGCTGCTGCTGCTGCTGCTGCTATTGATGATGATCATGATGATAGTACTACTACAGCTGCTGTTGCTGTTGCTGCTGCTATTACCACTACGATTACACACTACAAGAATGTTAATTGCTATTCTTACGACTGCATCTGTAATCGTTTAATATTTTCTATGTGGTCATAAATCTAAAACGTTTGATCAAATATTATTGAATGAAAAGCCATCATCTTTCCTCTCCTTCCCCTCCTCCCATCCCTCCCATCCTCTCTCTCTCTCTCTCTCTCTCTCTCTCTCTCTCTCTCTCTCTCTCTCTCTCTCTCTGTGCGTGCATGCATGTGTGTGTGTGTGTGTGTGTTTGTGTGTATGTGTGTGTGTGTGTGTGTGTGTGTGTGTGTGTGTGTGGTGTGTGTGTGTGTGTGTTGTGTTTGTATACATATATGTGTTTGTGTTTGTGTGTGTGTGTGTGTGTGTGTGTGTGTGTGTGTGTGTGTGTGTGTGTGTGTGTGTGTGCATGTGTGTGTGTGTGTGTGTGTGTGTGTGTGTGTGTGTGTGTGTGTGTGTGTGTGTGTGTTCGGCTTTTCCAACAAGAGGGACCAGGCGAGAGGCTGAAGAGCAAGATGTAATAAGATTTTAAACCATCCATCATCCTGCCCCCCCCCCCCCCCCCCCCCCCCCACCACCACCACCACCACCCCGTCCCCCTCCCCCGGTCCCCACTCTCCTCTCTCTCCATTTTTTCCTCCGACCCACCCACTGCCTCTCCTCCCCGCTACCAACTGTCTAAAGAGCAGAAGCTTTCTAGCGATCAGGGAGAGATAAACACAGACTTAAACAGCCTGCCGAAAAAGGATTGAAAAGGGAGACAAGAAATCCCATTACAGAAGTCCGAGCCCAGGTTGATGAGAAAAGAAATTCCCGGGCACCCCAAAGAATGACGAAACCTTAAGCACCCCAGCCCCCCCCCCCCCCCCCCCCCCCCCCCAAAAAAAAACAACAAACAAACAAAAAAAAAAACACTTAAAGCCACAAATAAAGGGATTCGAACGTAGAAACAAAAACAGAACAATGTCGATTGTTTCTTGTGAAGATCTTTTTGTTGTTGTTTCGTGTAGACTTAGGTCTCAGCATTATGGACGCTAGGCACCGTTCGGCTATTGTCTGCACATCGAAGCTTCAGGGCATTGCTTACGGAAGTATTCGCTTTGATATCAACGGAATACGATGCGCTTTTGGAAAACACTCTGTATTGTATTGCATCATATTGTATTGCTTTGTATTGCGTTGTGTTGCGTTGTGAGGTGTTAACCTGTGTTGTATGACATCACGCATGAAGCTATGTTGCAGTGGGGGCGGTGGGGAACGTGTGGGGGGGGGGGGGGGTCTGTTGCAATGCATTGTTTTTTTTGTGGCAATTTTATTCTGTTGAGATACCTTGTACTGCATTGTTTTCTGTTCTGGTGCCTCGTGTTGTGTCCCCTTGTGGTGCATTGTTTAGTTTCCCATCTGCATACTTTTATGTTGTGCTGCAATATGGTCTTGTGTGATGTGTTATCTTGTGTGCAGATGCCTTGAGCTGAATTGAGTTACGTTATGTTATGTTGATATTGCTAATTCACAACTTTCTGCTGACCAGAATATGATTCTCTCTCTCTCTCTCTCTCTCTCTCTCTCTCTCTCTCTCTCTCTCTCTCTCTCTCTCTCTCTCTTTGTCTCTCTCTCTCTGTCTCTGTCTCTCTATCTATCTATCTATCTATCTATCTATCTATCTATCTATCTATCTATCTATCTTTCTATCTATCTCTGCAATCCCGGTTTAGCTTTTCCTGTGGAAGATGTAAAAGGAAAGGCTTTAAAACACACACACACACACCACACACACACACACACACACACACACACACACACACACACACACACACACACACACACACACACACACACACACACACACACACACACACACACACACGAGAAATAATAAGACAAAATGATCCGTCATCCTACTGTCCCGTCCCATTCACCCCCTCCCCTTCTCCCCCCCCCCCCCCCCCTCCCCCGTCCCTTTCCAGTCTTGCTCTGAAATTGCTAAAAGAACAGAAGTCTGACAGTCTTACCGCTACCAGGGGAGATAAACAGAGATTTAAAGAGCCCGCTGAGAAGAGTACAAGGGGAAAAAAAAAGACGTCGAGTCTAATTACCGAAAAAAGGCCAACGTTAATGAGAAAAGAATTCCCAGACACCCAGAGGGAGATGACGACATCTTCAGCACCAAAAATACCCCTCCAGACCGTTTGTTTGTTTGTTTTTGTTTTGTTTTTTGCCTGCATATTCATGTTTTGCCTGCAGATTTGGGTTTCAACATGAAATATGCCAGTCAGCTTTCGGCGTACTGAACACAAAACGAAGATTCAGAGCAGCAGCTTGAGAAGTATTTGCATCAGAATCAACAGGAAATCGATATGGTTTTTTTTTTTCTAGGCGCGCTGTATTATTTTATATTATGTTGTCTTATGTTGTGTTGCATTGCACAGATGGTCTTTGCTGTCGGCTGGGCTATAAACAACATTACATTACAATTTTGCCTTGCACTGCGTGACGTGGCGTTCCATTGTGACGCAGCTGTGCTGTGATGATGTGTTCAGCTGCATTGCATCATGTTTTGTTTTATTGTGTGTGGTAATGTTGCGTTGTTTTCTCTTGCGATGTCGTGTCTTTTGGTGCAACACTGCTGTGTTGCAATGCGTTCTGTTGCAGTGCAATATATATATATATATATATATATATATATATATATGTGTGTGTGTGTGTGTGTGTGTGTGTGTGGTGTGTGTGTGTGTGTGTGTGTGTGTGTGTGTGTGTGTGTGCGCGCGTGCATACGTGCGTGTGTGCGTGTGTGTGTGTGTATGTGTGTGTGTGTGTGTGTGTGTGTGTGTGTGTGTGTGTTGTGTGTGTGTGTGTGTGTGTGTGTGTGTGTGTGTGTGTGTGTGTGTGTGAGTGTGTGTGTGTGTGTTTATTGTAATGCCTCATGTCGTGTGCACTGTTCCGATTCTCCTTGGGATGCCTTACGTTGTGTTGCAAGGTTGTCTACTGTGATGTGCTGTTATCATGTCGCGAGGCCTTGATTAAGTTCAGCAAAACTGTACTGCATTTGCATTGCTATTTTACATTGCTTTCCCGACTAGAGTATAACTGATCTCTCTCTCTCTCTCTCTCTCTCTCTCTCTCTCTCTCTCTCTCTCCTCTCTCTCTCTCTCTCTCTCTCTCTCTCTCTCTCTCTCTCCTCTCTCTCTCTCTCTGTCCCTTACATCTCTCTCTCTCTTTCCCTTTTTGCTCTCTCTCTCTCTCTCTCTCACTCACTCTTCCGCCTGTCTTCCCCCTCTTCCACCTTCTTAACCCCACCCCCTCCCCGTACAAAGTGTCAGAAACAGCGGAAGCCTGACAGTAATCAAAAGGGAAGAAGATGCACACAGATTTAAAGAGCTTGCCATGAACAGGAAACAAAGAAGACCTTGAATTAAATTACAGGAGACTGAGCCACGGTTAATGAGAAAAGAATTCCCAGACGCATCAGGGAAGATGGCAGCATCTTCAGCACCAAAAATACCCCCATCCCCTCCCCCTCTCCTCCCCCCTCACACACACCCCAACTCCCAACCCCATTCCTTAAAATGCTCCGCATTTCAAGCCGACAAATAAAAAGGTTTCCAACGGGGTAACAGAAATAGAAAAATATTGATCGTGTTCTCCAAGGATCCATTTTCTCTCCAGCAGGTTTAGGTCTCAGTGTGATGGATGTTACACACGCTTTCGGCGTAGAGTGAGCTCAGCGGATAGTCACCTGGGGGCTGAAATAGCCGGACTTGTAATCTCGGTGATCCTGAGGTTGCGGGTTCGAATCTCCGCCAGGCCGTTTTCGGTACAGGGGGTACAGGTTTTGTTGTTGTTGTTGCTGTTGGTTGTTGTTGTTGTTGTGTTTTTGTTGTTTGTGTGTGTGTGTGTGTGTGTGTGCGTGTGTGTGTGTGTGTGTGTGTGTGTGTGGTGTGTGTGTGTGTGTGTGTGTGTGTGTGTGAGAGAGAGAGAGAGAGAGAGAGAGTGTCAACCACCAGGCCGTTTCGGTACAAGGGGATTTTTCCCTCGGACTTAACACTAATTCTGAATGCATTTCCCAAATAGTCCTTCGAAGCAGACAATAAACCGAGGTTCCGAATGTGAACGCACGCATGGCATCTTGCACACACGTAAAATCGCATCACCAACTTTCGGGAGAGAAGGACAGTTTGGCCGTTAGTATGGATGACACGTTACACATAGCATGCACCCTGCGTGCAAAATAGAAAGAATGAAGGAAGTAAGGAAAACTGAGTCAACGATATTGAGTGGATGACACGGGAAACGAGTGAATGAAGCGCTGGCAGGCAGCTCTTCAGTCGGCACTGCCCAAGTAGGCAGCCCGTTGCGTACACTAGAGTGTGGATTTCAGCGCCTAGAACCTTTGGCAAGGTGCTTTTAATATGCTATTTTGTTATTGTAGGTATTAGTATTATCATCATCACCATCATCATTATTATCATTATTATCATATCATTTTTTTTCTGTTCTTTTATTTATTTATCGTTCATTATGGCAAGCAATACTGTGGTAATACTGGGAATGGGTCAGCGGGGATTTAAAACATTTAAGACATGTTAAATTTTACTGTATTGTACTGTATTGAATTATATCTATTGGATTGTGTTGTTCTGTTCTTGTATTGTGTGTTTTGTTGCAATGTTTTGCATGATGTTGTGCCGTATTGTTTTGTTCATGCATCGTATTATATTATACCGTGTTATATTGTGCTGTGTTTTGTTGTATTGTGTTGTTCTGTGCTGTGTTGCTATGTTTTCTGCCGTCATGTGTGGTGTTGTGTTTTTATCTTTCCTTCTGTGATGTGTTGTGTTATGTTGCCATGTTTTTCTTCGATGGTGTATTTTGTTGCGTTGCCGTGTTCTCTACTACGATGTGTTTTGCCGCCATGTTTTCTTGAGCATGTGCTGTGCTTTGAGGCCATGTTTTCTACTTGCATGTGTTGCATTGCCTCGATTTCTACTGTAATGAAATTTGAAAGGAATTTAAAATAAATCTGCCTGAACAGCAGGGATAAACATATTACAAGATAAAACACGGCGCGTTTCGACCTCTTTGGTCTTCTTCAGGTAAAGATAAACAACATTCAGGACAATGAAAACGAGAAACGAGCAAATCACTCATCTTCTCAAATTCGGCGTTTAAGATACTCATCGACAATCTGTACATCAGCGTAGAAGGTGAGTTTTCCATCATGAAACTTGTACATCATGAGTCCCTCGACTCCTTGTCTATAGTTTAAGGGAACAAAGGAAATTCTTTCAAAATCGGAATCCATCAGGCTGAGTATTTTGTTTAAAGAAGGACCAAGTTAGGCGTTCGTATGTGTAGAGTAAGCAACGATTTCAGTGTGGTCGTGCATGCGGAGTCCCACTAGGCAGACAGGAAGTCCCCTGTGTCACAGACCATGAATCGGGTTTGTGTTTTAGACATATAAAACCTATCGTCCCACTATAGGGACGCTAGGCACCGGAGGGTACAGGTTTTTATGATACATACAAAGACACAGAACTCATTTAAAATCATAGTTCAGCCAAATGTATTCTTGAATTTTGCATCGAATCATGAAATAGCATTATCGACTTGGTTGTTGACAGATTAATTGTACATAACTGAACACAAAAAGAACAAAAAGAGCATTTTCCTCATAGTGGAGTCACAGCAGATTGACGTAGTTCACTCATCGTGTCTTCGTAAGCATACTGTCATTGATCAGCCATCTGTGTGAAGGCTGCAAAACATCTGGCATGAAGCTCACATTGCACTTGGTGCACTTGTCACTGCTGCTCTTCTTGCCACAGGAAGCACACCTGACTCTTCTGGACACGCTCCACAAGATGATCTCTGCCGTCAAAGCAAAGGGCCGGTTGCAACTCGCTTGTCAAGCTGGGCAGGGCGACCAAGTGGACGTCCCACGCGATGCTGCTTCACTGATCTAGACAGGTAGACAGTGGCAATGGCTCGTCGCACAGCAAGAAGATCGGAGGGGGGGTGGGGGGGGGGTGGGGGGGGGGGGGGGGTCTTCTCCAGTGGGCGTGGCCCGGTATAAGTGCCAGGTTTGCTAAACGGCCAAATCCAGGCAAAGTGAGAAAATGGACCACAACCATTTCTTCGATCGGATGGACGCGGACTTGTCGATGTTCTGGTCCATCCTATCAATCCCTCCCATGGTCTTGTTGTAGTGGTTGATGAGAGCTGGCTGATCAATGTTGACGTGCTGCCTGGCTTGCCTGGAAAACCTTTTTGTTTTCTGTGTAGGATTCACGCCCACCTTGTTGGAGACCACATTGACAACGTTGTTGTCATTCCAACGAACCACGATTATGGCATTGCTTGTGTCAGTGTGTAGTAGTCGAAGGTGCCCCTTGGAGTTTTATTCATCTCCTGCACTGATCGCAGCGGACAATCTTCAACCCGATTTGCACGAATGGTTCCTGTGCATGCAATGCCTTTGGAAGAGAGGTAGTCCACGAGTTTCAGTGACGTGAAGGTTGTCAGACGTGAGGTGGAAAGCATCTTGTCCTTGGATTTCAGATACAAGATCGATGACAACTGATCCTCCCATTCCCACAGCGGGGCAGGCCGCAACAGCTTGCCTTCCTTTCGCCCCTTGGTAGGGCTCAAATTGGACGGCGTATCCCAAGGGGGTAGCAAGGACCCACACATCTTGAATCCAAATCGGATGGGTTTGCCTCTTATAAATTGTTTTGAGCCATGCCGACCATAGTACGGGACCATGCTCTTATCAATGCTGAGATTCTGTTGTCTTAGAAAAGTAACGAAGGCTTCTTTCATTCAGCATGGTCAGCAGTGGTCTGACTTTGGCCATCTTGTCATCAGCTTCAAGGTTGGTGTTGTCACTCACATGGAGGTATCTCATGATCTCCTCGAATCTGTCTCGGCTCATGGCTGAGGTGACAGCTGTATTATGAATGTCCATGTCATTGGACCAGTACATTCTGCGTCGGGGAAGTGTGCAGTAACCAGATAGAATTTTGGCCAGAAAGGTGCGAACCTTTCTGAGTCAGCTTTGCGTTTTTGCCATGATTGTGAAGAGATTGCACCGTACTCTGCATTCCCCAGTTCAGAAACGTGTTCATCTGAATCCTGCACACACACACACACACACACACACACACACACACACACACACACACACACACACACACACACACACACACACACACACACGTTTTAGATACTGAATTATAGTATTTTATCTTCTCTTTCTCTTCTCTCTCTCTCTCTCTCTCTCTCTCTCTCTCTCTCTCTCTCTCTCTCTCTCTCTCTCTCTCTCGAGGGAGGGAGGGGAGGGAGGGAGGAAGGGAGGGGGAG
>JADBJO010008214.1:25000-30000 GCA_016801955.1 Conus betulinus | reverse complement strand
CACACGGTTAGACGGGGATAAGTGGCACCGAGAGAAATAATACATGGTCTGGCGCCGCTCGAAGATTCTCCACAGAGTTGGTCAGCTTACGTGAATGGACAAGAAGGGCCTTGACCAAGACTGTCCTTTTTACCACCCATCGGAGCGGGTGTTTGCTATTCATAAGCACCCCCCCCCCCTCCATCCCCTCTAGTACAACCGTCTCACGAGAATAATAAAGAAGCTAACGCTGCGTACATTAATATACAGCTCGCAGCACACACATGAAAAATGATTGCCTCTCATGAATTTAGCCAACTGTTTGCTGGGGAGCCACACTGGCATCTTCAGAAGTATCTTTTGCTTTCTTAAATCAATACTATATTTTCTTGTCTCGGATGCCACCGCACAAGAAAGAAATATTACTAAGTTATAGTAGTATGAGTAGTAAGAGCAACAGCAATAGTAGTGGTAGTAGTGATAGTAGAGGTAAACTTATCAGGAGTAAAAGTAACAGTAGCGGCAGCATCAGCAGTAGTAGCAACGGCACCAACAGTAGTGGCAGAGTTAGTAGTAGAAGTGGTAGTTGTCGTAGTGGTGGCAGCAGCAACAGCAGCAGCAGCAGTTGAAGTGGAAGCAGTTACAGCAGAGTGAACAACAGTAGCTGTGCTAGCACCAGTCGAAGCAGCAGCATCTACAGCATGTTTAATTTTTAGTGGAACGAGGAACGTTTTCATCTGAAAAATACATGCCTTAAAAACAGGGGTGAAAGAGAGAGAGAGAGAGAGAGAGAGGGGGGGGGGAGGAGGACGAGGAGGAGGGGAGGGGCGTGAGGTGGAGAGAGAGAGAAGGATAGAGAGAGGGAGGGAAGGAGGCAGACAGAGACATAGACCCAGACAGACACACAGAGATACAGATAGACAGGCAGACAGATAGACAGACAGTCAGACCGACAGAGAAAGAGAGAGGGATAAAAGAATTAAACTTTTGGACACTCACACCCCCGTGACAGTTTTACACGTCACTATCGGTTCCAAGATGTTTGTTTCTCTCTCTCATTGTCTGTGCCAGGTCAGTGGCACTGTCTCCAGGCCCGCTCATCCCCCCCCCCCCCCCCCCCTCTCCCCGTCCACAAGCCAACTTCTGACGTGTCACGTCCCCTCTCTTTTGCGGCGGCAGCGCAGGGAGCAGGGAGCAGTCACAGTCAGGTCGTCACGAGGCAACCCACCTGAGGAGACACGGCACTACCGCCAAGTTGCCTTTTGTGGTGTCCCTTCTGATCCAGTACATACAGGACACCACCAGCCAGACCTCCTTCTGACTACACGACAGTGATTGCTTCTTTGCTGATCCAGGGTGAGCGAGCGCCCCCCTTCCGGAGGGCTCCACCCTGTCCGTCCAACGGACAGTCCCCGTGAATTTGCATGTACCCCGACGACCCCCGACATAAACTCACACGGAGCCAGAGGTGTAAAGTGGAAATCGAAAAACCGTGGGCATCATCATCATCATCATCATCATCATCATCATCATCATCATCATCATCATCATTATCACCATCGTCATCGTCGTCGTCGTCGCGGTCGTCGTCATCGTCCTTGTCGCCGTCCTCATCATCGTCATCATCACCATCATTTATTATTGTTATTATTACTGTTATGATTACTATTATCATTATCATTATTAGGAAGATGATGAAAATGTCAATAATGATGATGATGATGATGATAATGATGATAATGATGATAATGATGATGGTGATGATGATGATGATGATGATGATGATGATGATGATGATCATCATCATCATCATCATCATCATCATCATCATCATCATCATCATCATCATCATCATCATCATAACAATAATGAACACCATCATCATCGTCATCATTGCAAAGTTTCATTGAGGCTGGCTCTTTGTTTCTTGTTTTTTCTTTTTTCTTTTCTTTTTCTTTCCTTTTCTTTCTTTCTTTCTTTCTTCTTTCTTTTCTTTTCTTTTTCTTCTTCTTCTTCTTCTTCTCTTCTTTTCTTCTTCTTCTTCTTCCCCCCCTCTCTCTCTCTCTCTCGCTCACACTCCTCTCTCTCTCTCTCTCTCTCTCTCTCTCTCTCTCGCTTCGCCTCTCGGCTTTTCTCTCCGCTTTATTTCTTTTTTTTTTTTTTTTCATTACCGTCCTTTTTCACTCACTGGCCTGTGTTTTCTAGTCACTGATTACATCCTAGAAGGCGGTTAAGACAAGGAAGACAAGGAAGTGTGTATTGCGCGGTAGGACCAGGGAGTGGGACGCCAGCAGAAGGACAACAGACAGAAGGACGCAAACAGAACAACGGCAAACAGAAGGACGACAAACAGAAGAACAGCAAACAGAAGGACAGCAAACAGAAGGACGGCAAACAGAAGAACAGCAAACAGAAGGACGGCAAACAGAAGGACGCCAAACAGAAGAACAGCAAACAGAAGGACGGCAAACAGAAGGACGGCAAACAGAAGGACGGCAAACAGACGGACGGCAGACAGAAGGACGGCAAACAGAAGGACGGCAAACAGAAGGACGGCAAACAGAAGAACGGTAAACAGAAGGACAGCAAACAGACGGACAGCAGACAGAAGGACGGCAAACAGAAGGACGGCAAACAGACGGACAGCAGACAGAAGGACGGCAAACAGAAGGACGGCAAACAGAAGGACGGCAAACAGAAGGACGGCAAACAGACGGACAGCAGACAGAAGGACGGCAAACAGAAGGACGGCAAACAGAAGGACAGCAGACAGAGGGACGGCAAACAGAAGGACGGCAAACAGAAGGACAGCAAACAGAAGGACAGCAGACAGAAGGACGGCAAACAGAAGGACGGCAAACAGAAGGACGGCAAACAGACGGACAGCAGACAGAAGGACGGCAAACAGAAGGACGGCAAACAGAAGGACAGCAGACAGAAGGACGGCAAACAGAAGGACGGCAAACAGAAGGACGGCAAACAGAAGGACGGCAAACAGACGGACAGCAGACAGAAGGACGGCAACAGAAGGACGGCAAACAGAAGGACAGCAGACAGAGGGACGGCAACAGAATGACGGCAAACAGAAGGACAGCAAACAGAAGGACAGCAGACAGAAGGACGGCAAACAGAAGGACGGCAAACAGACGGACAGCAGACAGAAGGACGGCAAACAGAAGGACGGCAAACAGAAGGACGGCAAACAGACGGACAGCAGACAGAAGGACGGCAAACAGAAGGACGGCAAACAGAAGGACAGCAGACAGAAGGACGGCAAACAGAAGGACGGCAAACAGAAGGACGGCAAACAGAAGGACGGCAAACAGAAGGACACAGGAGGTCGCACAATTGCTCCAGCTACTCTCCTCCTCCCCCCCCCCCCCCCCCCCCCCCCCCCCCCCCCCCCCATCAATGGCCGCACTCACGCGCTGACCGTTATGTAAATAAACTGGTTTGACCAAGAGCGACCCCACAACCACCACCATCATCACCACCACCCCACACCCCACCCTCCACCGCCAGCTCTTCAGCTGTCCGTCCATATGTAAAGACTGGACAGGAGGGAGTAAGCTCCCTGACAGAGGCCCAATCCTCAATAATGGACTTGGCTCGAGCAGGAAAAGAGCGGGAGGGGAGGGGGGGGGGGGGGGGCTTTACCAGAATCAGCTCTGGACTTTTAGCATGATGGGTGAAGTGGTCACGTCGTCATCACTTAAGCGAAATAAGAAACAAACAAAAACAGAGGCTGGAAAAGGGGGAAAAAAAAGAAAAGAGAGAAAGAAGTTAATATCCCGGATACATTGCATAACGGAATAAACACATCAAATATAAGGATAATAACAGAAACAACTTGAACAGGGTTAGTGTGAAGACAATTTCTCGGCAGCAGCAGCAGTAGTAGTAGTAGTAGTAGTAGTAGTAGTAGTAGTAGTAGCAGCAGCAGCAGCAGCAGCAGCAGTAGTAGTAGTAGTAGTAGTAGTAGTAGTACTACAGGAGCAGCTGAGTAGTAATAGCAGTAGTAGTGGTGGGTGGTGGTGGTGGTGGTGGTGGTGGTGGTAACAGCAGAAGAGTGAACAGACGTCTTTGACAGATTGTGTTATGTAAGTCCGGCACACGATGTGAAGCTTGGTCAGGACGGTCACCTCATAAAACATGTATATCTTGAAAAAGTCATGGAAAAACAAAGATCAGTGTGATCAACGAACGGGAAACAAATAATCCATGACATGGCAGCTTGCGTCAGGACAAGCGGGCTGGCGATTACATATGCGGAGTGGGCAGACAGAAGCACTGGCACAGACAGAGAGAGAGAGAGAGAGAGAGAGAGAGAGAGAGAGAGAGAGAGAGGGGGGAGGGAGGGGGGAGGGAGGGGAGAGGGAGAAGAGCGAGAGACAGAGAGGGGGAAGGCAGACAGACAGAAAGACAGAGAGAGAGGGAAAGAGTGAGAGACAGTGACAGATAGAGAGACAAACAGACAGACAGACAGACAGACAGACAGACAGACAGACAGACGACAGACAGACAGAAAGCCAGAGAGACAGGGACACTGAGAGAGAGAGAGAGAGAGAGAGAGAGAGAGACAGAGACGGGCAGACACAGACCGACAGAGCGAAAAAAAATGTCGACACAAACGCAGGCAAAAATTGGAAACAAACTAAATACAGAAAGAAAACCAAAACAAACAGAGAAAAGGAGGTAACAAAAAAGGTAAAGAAAGAAAAAGAAACATAACAAGACGCCAAGCATATAAACGTGCTCCCAGTTTATCCTGAATACGCATGAGATATTCCATAAAGAGCAAAAACCGTCCTGGGCTGGTGTAACCCGTTAGTAATGGCTATTCTGGATAACATCGGCCATCGTTTGTGACCTATAATGAACATACTTACAAATTTTTCAGAAAGATCGGCCAAGTGCTTTCTGAGATTTTCCATGGAGAAGAAAAACCATTATGGGCCGTTAGTAACGCTTAACGGCTATTACGGAAAATTTAAACATCGGCATCATCTTTGACCCATAAT
>JADBJO010008214.1:0-10000 GCA_016801955.1 Conus betulinus | reverse complement strand
CCGTAGGGAGAGCTCACTCACGCCAGCTCTGCGACTAAGAAATTATTGTCGTCAGAATGGGGGTTTAGTAGGTGGTGTCCTGCGCATGTTGCATGATTCAGAACAGGCGCCACTGAACACCACCGAAGTGACTCGGCAGCAGTGCAGTGTCTCCTCCGGTGGGTGACTTCTTGACGACTTGACATTGACTGTTCCCTGTGGATTGCCGGTGTCGGGGCTGTGACTGTGGACGGGTAGGTTGGATTAAGCGGCGTGGGTGCAGTGCCTCTGAGGTGGTACAGAAGATGGGACAGCCAACAACAAAATATATAAAAGTCATCGACCCTCAGGGAGAGTCGTCAGGAAGACAAATAAGGCTGAAGACTGGGAAATCTTACATGCGAATCAAAGCATGTGAGGAACAGTTTACCGAACAAAATTAACGTTTTTTTTTTTTCAAGGAAAGGTGGAGGAGGTGGGGGCAGGGCGATGGATGTGGGGAAAGTGGAGCAAGGGAGAAAGGGTATGGAGTTATTGAATGGGCGAAGGGGGAAGGGGGGATACAAGACGGACGGTGGATGGAGGGAAAGAGGAGAGGGCATAGTGCATGGAAGGAAAGATGAGAAGGGATAGTGCATGGAGGGAAAGAGTAGAGAGCGTAGTGCATGGAGGAAAGAGTAGAGAGCGTAGTGCATGGAGGGAAAGAGTAGAGAGCGTAGTGCATGGAGGGAGTAGAGAGCGTAGTGCATGGAGAGAAAGAGTAGAGAGCGTTGTGTATGGAGAGAAAGAGTAGAGAGCGTAGTGCATGGAGAAAGAGAGAGAGCGTAGTGCATGGAGGGAAAGAGTAGAGAGCGTAGTGCATGGAGAGAAAGAGTAGACAGCGTAGTGCATGGAGAGAAAGAGTAGAGAGCGTAGTGCATGGAGGGAAAGAGGAGAGAGCATAGTGCATGGAGGGAAAGAGGAGAGAGCATAGTGCATGGAGGGAGAGAGGAGAGAGCATAGTGCATGGAGGGAAAGAGGAGAGAGCATGTGCATGGAGAGAGGAGAGTAGAGAGCATAGTGCATGGAGGGAAAGAGGAGAGAGCATAGTGCATGGAGGGAGAGAGGAGAGAGAGCATAGTGCATGGAGGGAGAGAGGAGAGAGCATAGTGCATGGAGGAGAGAGGGCAGTGCATGGAGGGAGAGAGGAGGGGGCATGCAGGAGGAGTGGGCAAAGGAGGGAAGAGAGAGTTGACATAGTGCATGGAGGGAAAGAGGGAGGGCATAGTGCAGGAGGGAAAGAGGAGAGGGCGTAGTGCATGGAGGGAAAGAGGAGTGGGCATAGTGCGTGGAGGGAAAGAGGAGGGGCATAGTGCATGAGGAAAGAGGAGTTGACATAGTGTGCATGGAGGGAAAGAGGAGAGGGCATAGTGCATGGAGGGAAAGAGGAGAGGGCGTAGTGCATGGAGGGAAAGAGGAGTGGGCATAGTGCATGGAGGGAAAGAGAGAGATAGTGCGTCGAGGGAAAGAGAGGGCATAGTGCATGGAGGAAAGAGGAGAGGACATAGTGCATGGAGGGAAAGAGGAGAGGGCATAGTGCATGGAGGGAAAGAGGAGAGGGCATAGTGCATGGAGGGAAAGAGGAGAGGGCATAGTGCATGGAGGGAAAGAGGAGGGGCATAGTGGCATGGAGGGAAAGAGGAGAGGGCATAGTGTGCATGGAGGGAGAGGAGAGGGCATAGTGCATGGAGGGAAAGAGGAGTTGACATAATGCATGGAGGGAAAGAGGAGAGGACATAGTGCATGGAGGGAAAGAGGAGAGGGCGTAGTGCATGATGGGAAAGAGAGAGGAGATAGTGCATGGAGGGAAAGAGAGAGGGCATAGTGCACGGAGGGAAAGAGAGGGCATAGGCACGGAGGGAAAGAGAGGGCATAGTGCACAGAGGGAAAGAGGAGAGGACAGAGTGCATGGAGGGAAGAGAGAGAGAGGACATAGTGCATGGAGGGAAAGAGGAGAGGGCATAGTGCATGGAGGGAAAGAGAAATGGCATGGCATAGTGCATCGAGGGAAAGAGGAGTTGACATAGTGCATGAGGCCGAGTGCGGTGGACGGAAGAAAACAAAAAGTTACATAGCAAGAAAATGTGAGAAGAAATCTCTCTCTCTCTCTCTCTCTCTCTCTCTCTCTCTCTCTCTCTCTCTCTCTCTCTCTCTCTCTCTCTCTCTCTCTTCTTTCTTTCTCTCTCTTCCGCCTCTCTCTCTCTCTCTCTCACTCACTCTCTTTCTCCTGACACTGATACATATTTTCCTTTCTTTTGTCACGTAGGACACACTTTAATTTACGGAGTAACAAAGAGAGGATAGAAGCGTTACAGCCAACACCCGCAAACAAGTGATTGTCTTTCCCTTTTTTCTCCCAGCGGAAAATGAACTCTTCGTGGAGCCAGCATCAATGGCATTGAAGTGAAAGGCATTAAGCAGAGCGTAATGAGACACCATGTTAATGAAGTAATCTTAATGAAATTTCGCACACACACACACACACACACACACACACACACACACACACACACACACACACTCACACTTTCTCTCTCTCTCTCTCTCTCTCTCTCTCTCTCTCTCTCTCTCATACACATACACACGCATACACACACGCACAAACGAGCACACGCGCACGCGCACGCACGCACGCACGCGCGCACACACACACACACGCGCGCGCGCGCGCGCACGTACGGGCAGGCAGGCACACACACACACACACACACAAGCGCGCGCGCATCAGTTTGCATTAAGTAGATATACACACATCTAAACTACCTACCCATCCATCCATCTCTGTCTCTCTCTCTCCTCTCTCTCTCTCTCTCTCTAATTATCTATCTATGTTTCATGCCAGGGAAGCTTCATATAAAGAACTAAACTGTGAATCGCTCCTGTTTCTCTGATGACATTAGCCAGCTAAAAAGAAGCATACATGGCTGATTTTAAGATTTCCTAGGTATTAGATACAAACGGAGATCATTGAAAGCAGGGAACTGCGAAACAAAATTAACTTCATCTCCAACTGATTTTTTTTTTTACAATGGGAACAGAGCAACTGGTCGTATCATAAGTTTTTGTAGCGATTACCATGTGCCTTAGCGTCAGAGAGTCCAGATGTAAATCTAGTAAAAATAAAAATCGTAGGTGTTTGTTTATATTGAATATAAAGTTGGTTTTTTTTCCCCTGAATGTGAGGAATCCTACACTTTGTACACATCAAAGCTGCTACCTGTTTGAATATGACTTTCCCATGTCTGCCGTTTAAGGTCGAATTGTTTGGATAAACTGTCTTCTCCTACTCCTTGGCATATCCATGCATACCCTAGCCCCACCTCACATAAATAAATACGAACGTTTGAAACCCCAGTCAGTACTGCCCGCTGAGTCGAGGTCAAATAGCGTTTATATGCATGTACACGAACTTAAACCAGTAGCGGATATTTTTAACTGCAGAATTTATATATACTGGATATCTGTTCGTTTCTCGGGCAACTAAATCTTTTGGCGAGGTAAGTTCTAACCCCCACCTCCACGCCACCCCCGAAATTTTAAACTAGCTAAATTAACTTAGTCGATGAACGACAGTATTCTTATTTAAATCCCATAGCTCTGAGCCATATTGCACAATATTCTTATGCACATCAGCAACTCCGAACCATGTTGTACAACATTCTTATGTACATCCCATAGCTCTGAAATATACTGTACATGTTGTATCAATGCATCAAAAAGTTCGACAAACACTTCCAAGGAGTTATTATTTAATGTACACAATTTCTTCATAACACATAATAACACATTCTTAGTTCTGCTAGAAGGGTCCCTACAAGCGGCAACAAAACTCAGGCGAGCAGAGAAAATCATGCCGAGGTGTTTACAAACGTTTACAACGGGCATAACAAACCCATCGAACAGCCGCGTCTCTGTACCACCCAAGTAACTTCCTTTCCTGAAAACATTAATCTTGCTTTCATCAAAGCTGACTTTCAGTTCTAATCTACCAGCTGAATGCTTCCAATTATTTAGTCGTCTCTGCATACCAACCACAGTCTCCGAGAGTAAAGCTACATCATCTGCCTGTAATAAAATGAAGTCTAGCACCATGCCTACCGTTTTCTACTATAGGACAATTGCAAATTCTTCATAGATAATGGAAATACAATAGTGCACACATCTCCTTCCTTTACTACTCTAGCACATCATGTACTCAGCTAATTTATTTAGTTGCAAAGTGAGACGACTGCAGGCGGAAATCTAAACAAATCTTAAATAAATGTTAGCGAACCGCCAAGAGAAACGCGAACAAACGAGTCACAAGACAAAACACGACGTGTTTCGACCTCTTAGGTCTTCTTCAGGCAAGATACAACAAATAGGACAACGAAAATCACTTAATTTTGATCGCTTCAGAGCTCAGCGCAAGGAAGACGTTGAATGCGAACGAGGTTTTTGTCCTATTTGTTTGTATCTTGCCTGAAGGAGACCTAAGAGGTCGAAACGCATTGTGTTTTGTCTTGTGACTCGTTTGTCCACGAATCTCTGGGCGGTTGGATGACATCTATTTAAGATTTGTTTAGCTAATTTATTGCCACTTCTTTTCCTTGTACAGCATTAGCATTTAAGAATGCGTTCAAACAATTTTCCATTATGCCGTTTTTTTTATCAATATACAGTAAATTTGACTGATCGAGGCAAATGCCTTTTCAAAATCAATTTGTGCCACGTATAACTTGCGCTTAAGAGAAACTTCTTTTGAATCAAGACAAAAAGGGTAAACCAATGATCAAGAATTATCAGCGTTTAAATCCAGCCTGATGTTCGCCAGTTTAGCTATTTTCTTCTACGTATTCCTGGAATCTTGAATTATAATGGCATTACATACTTTGTTTCTAACGTCAGACAACCAGATACCAATGTAATCATTTACACTTCTCACACGACCTTTTTTAAACAGTGGAAGAGTTATAGACTCACACCACGACTCAGGGAAAATACCATTATTGAAAAATGCATTTAAGAACATGACTTTAATATCTGTGATTTGTTCTCATAGAGTTTTAAAAAATTCTCCTTTAATTCCGTAAGGACATGCAGTCTTAAGTGCTACCAAAACTTCATCTCTTGAAACAGGACGGTCAGTACCAGGTTCTGTCGAGTCACATCCAATGGCCATTACAGAATGGCATCTGCCAGAGAGCAGTTATGTCCATTCTCGTCTTAATGGAATGCCCTGTGCGTGCCTGCACCTTATGTGAACACAGCGCAGGCTTCCAGGGTAGTGCAGGATTGTTCCCAGCTGGTTTGTTCGGCAGTTGAAGACAGTACTTCTCTGGATCCCACCCTCACCTTCGGGTGTATTTTTTTTACTGGACAGTTTAGTAAAATCATTTTCGGATTTGGCAAAGCAAAATCATAATTATTTGGTAAATCTTTGTTCAGTAAGGACCCAAAATGTCGGAACCATTCATCTAATGAAACATCAATCCTGAGTTGTTTTCGTTTCAGAGGGATGTTTTCATGCAGTCTCAAGGCTCCTTTTGGTATGAACAGACATGTAATTTCTTCTAACATGCTATTATGAAAAATCCTTCATCTTTCCAACTGACACATTTTTGCATTCTTTCCCAGCCCTGACGTACAGTTTCTTATTATTCATATTCAAAGTTATAAGAAATATTCTCTACAATGTACACACTTTTCTCTTGTTGAGAATGTTCGTAAAAATCATTAGATAATAGTTAAAAAGTTTAACACGGTTGCAAACGATGTATAAAAACGACAAGTTACTGTCACCTGTTGAGCACTGAATCCGAACTGACGATAATGCACGATCAGTTATTCGAAAGAGAGGAATAAAGAAGGAAGGGAGGAAAGAAAAAGAAACTGAAATTGCCATGAAAACTAAACAAGACATGAAGAAATATAAAAAGAATGGATTCAATAAAAGTAATGGAACAAAGGGGAAAAAAGGCAACTCAAAAAGAAGAAGAAACACAAGGAAGGAAAGAGACAGGAAAAGTACAATAGAAGCATGGAAACCAGCCAATACAAAAGTGTGGGTGTGTGGGGGGGGGGGGGGGGGGCAAGAAAGAAGAAAAGAAGAACACAAAAAAAATGTAAGAAAAAGACACACACACAAAGAAAATAATACATTTGAAGATGACAAAAGAGGACGCCGGCGATTAATTCTAAGCCTCCTTCTGCTACGCAAGAGACAGATGACAATGGCTGACAGAGCGAGAGAGAGAGCATAGAGAGAGAATGAGAGAGAGAGAGAGAGAGAGAGAGAGAGAGAGGAGGAGGAGGAGGACGATGAGAGGGAGGGAGAAGAGAGACAGATGGAAAGAGACAGAGAGAGAGGGACACAGACAGACAGACAAGACAGACAGACAGACAGAGAAGAGAGGCAGACAAGCAATCAAGAGAGCCATAAATTCAAGTGTTAATCAAACAAGTATCTCATCACTCTCGTCAATAAATCATCGCTCCATCAAAGGCAATCAATCACCGTATCAGCACGTTATCTCCGGTCTATTTCCACGTCAACAGAAAAAAAAAAAACCCGTCTCAGTAGCTAGTGCATGAATCCGAAATGAAGCAACCAGGAGACACCTAAATCCTGTCGATGGTTGCTCCAAATAACGCTGTTGTTCTCAATATAAGTCCCCCGTGAAAAATTCCATATCTTTTGTATGTGTGTGTGTGTGTGTGTGTGTGTGTGTGTTGGTGTGTGTGTTTGTGTGTGTGTGTGTGTGTGTGTGTGTGGTGTGTGTGTGTGTGTGTTGTGTATTATGAAAAAATATCGGGACTAGGATTCGGAGCAACAGAACGTCAGCTCGCGTTTTAGGCTATTGTTTATCAGCGTGCACACGCGAGCCTCACACACCAAGCGTGTCTTGTCAATAGGAATGCAATTGAACGTGCCAAGAAGGCGCATCTGTCCTTCCTTTATTTAGAATGTCTTTTCGTGTCACATTACCCGGGGGTATCCGAATTAGTTTGTTCTTGTGTCTACACTGTGACACAATGGTTTCAGATCAAAAGGCTGGATCTGTGCCAACAGACGTTCGCTCCCCTCCACCCCCTAAATGCCTCTCTCCCTTCCAAACACACACAACCCACACACACACACACACACACACACACACACCACACACACACATTTACACACAACAACAAAACACACACACACACACACCACACACACACACACACACATACATATGCACGCGCGCGGCACACCACACACACACACACACACCCACACACACACACACACACACACACACACACACACACGAACACGAACGCACGCACGCATACACTCACACACACCACACACACACACACACACCACACACACACACACACACACACACACACACGCACGCACGCACTCACGCACTCATGCACGCACTCACACACACATACACACACACACACACACACGGACGCTCGCGCGCGCTCACACGCGCGCACTTTCGCTCGCGCACATCACTTACACACCACATAACGCACTCACTGCACGGCACGCACGCACGCACGCACGCACCACGCACACACACACACACAAACCACACACACACAACACACACACACAGACATCACAGAGTAGAGATACAGAGAAGGAAAAGATAGAGAGATATAGAGAGAGGAGAGAGAGAGAGATAGAGAGATGAGATAGAGAGAGAAGTAGAGAGAATAGTTTCACCCCCCATAATCAGTCCCTCAGATACTTTGATTTGTATCAAGCTTTCCTCAAAGACAGTGCCACACTGTCCAGGCTGTAGCCCCGGGTTCCAGAAGAAGTTCTCTCCGGGAGGGTCGTGTCGCTTTTCACCACCAGTGCACCAAACGTTAGTCCGTCATGATGGCCACTTGCCTGTGCAGTTTCTTGCCACGCATGTCCTCCTGGTTTTGGTATGTTCTGATTGTGATGTAGATTGTTCCATCCAAAACTCTGTGAGCTTTTAATAGAGAGAGAGAGGGGGGTGACGGTGGGGGGGGGGGGGGGGAGAGGAAGGGAGAGAAAGAGAGAGAAAGGTAGGGAGCCTTTTTACAAGACAGAGAGAGAAGAGACAGACGGACAGACAGAGAGAGACAAAGAGAGATAGATAAGGAGGGAGGAGGAGAGAGAAAGAGAGAGAGAGGGAGAGAGAGCTTTGAGAAGACACAGAGAGACGGGGAGATAGGGAGGGAGGGAGGTTTTGAGAGAGAAAGAGAGAAAATTTTGAGCAGACAGAGAGGAGGTGGGGGGAGAGGGAGAGAGGAATGGAGACAGGCAGACAGACGGATTGACAGACAGATTGACAGATATTTTTTGAGAGAGAGAGAGAGAGAGAGAGAGAGAGAGAGAGAGAGAGAGAGAGAGAGAGAGAATTTTGACAAATTGACAGTGTTATTGACAATAGCCTGCTTGGCCTTCATGCCAAGGGGGTTAATTAATAGTGCTCTTGGAAATAGCACCACAAGAGCACATCACACTCATACACACATACAAAAGAAAGAAACGGATCGAAAAGGAAATTGCTCGACAGAATTCAATCTGCGGTCAAAATAATCTAGCTTAATGCCTTGCAAGACAAAACCTAGACCAATACTAAATCAAAGTAAAAGGTAGTTAAGGACCATCCGACGGCTATCACGAGATCGTCAGATAGATTGATATTATGACAATTTGTAACACTTAATGCTATAAGCTTAGAATTGTTTCACCAGTTCTTATTCGTAATCGAGAAACTGCTTCACGAGGAAAGAATTATGTCCCTTCGATTATATGCTTCGGTGATAAACTTCGATAGTTTCTCCATCTGCTGATGAAATTATTCGAGCTAAATTATGTCTTTTCATATCATATTGCTGCAAAAACGATCGATGTCAAAACGTGAAGCTTCATATTCCCTACTGAGAGAGAGAGAGAGAGAGAGAGAGAGAGAGAGAGAGAGAGAGAGAGAGAGAGAGAGAGAGAGAGAGAGAGAGATTTTCTTTCTTTCTCTTTACATTTTTCCTGTCCTCCATCGAACACCACTGAATATGTAATGCCGCTCCCACCCTCCCCCACCCCTTCCTCGTCCTCCTTCTACAATCCCCTCCCTCCGCTCCACCACCTCTTCCCCTTGCCCTCTTTCCTCCATCCTCGTTGATTTTTTTTAAAAGTTTTGTTCCGTAATCTTCGCCTCAGACACTGTACTGGCATTTCAGCATTCCCAAACGAGTGAACGTTTGACCAGACTGCAGCCGTCATTTCCGGAAGAAGTATCTTTCCCGGAGGGTCAGTTGTTCTTCACCAGTGGGAGCCAAGTCGATCCTCTCAGGATGACCCCTGGTCTACGGGAGTTTTTTCGCCAACCTACGAAAAAATTTTCACTGTGTGCGTGCATGTGCGTGCGTGCGTGCGTGCGTGCGTGCATGCATGTGTGTGTGTGTGTGTGCGTGCGTGCGTGCGTGCGTGCGTGCGTGCGTGCGTGTGTGTGTGTGTGTGCGCGCGCGCGCGCGCGCGTGCGTGTGCTTATTCCATGATGACGGGGACAGAGTGTGCGGGCGAGAGGGAGGGTACAGTTAGTGGTCTGAAGGTGGTGTACAAAATGTGCAAGGGGAAAAAAGGTGAACAAATCTCTCTCTCCGTTCTCTCCTGTCTGTCTGTCTGTCTGTCTGTCTGTCTGTCTGTCTCTCTCTCTCTCTCTCTCTCTCTCGCGAGCCTCTCTTCCTCTCTCTCTCTCCTGTCTGTCTCTCTCTCCTCTCTGTAACGTCTGTAAAAACTTCGCCCTCTGTTTCTCTGTCTCTGTCTCTCTCTCTGTCTTCCTGTCTCTTTGGTCAACCGTCTCTCTCTATATCTCTGCCTCTCGTCCTCTGTCTCGTCTTGCTCGTCTGTCTCTCTCTCTCCTCTGTCCTCTCTCTCTCTGTTTCTCCTCTATCCCTATCCGTCTCCTCTCTAATCGATCTCTCTTCTATCTGCTCCTATCTCTGTCTCTATCTCTTGCTCTTTGTCTCTCTT